>ML806279.1:173660-196288 GCA_009831015.1 Picea engelmannii
AACTCCCCGTGGAAGATTTTGGAACCCAATAACCAACTCCAAATGATGCTCCAAAGACTGACACCTATCATGTGGATCCAAATAAGAAGATCCATCCACACAGTGGAAAAGGGTCGTAGCAGAATCTGAAAGGAATAATACCATTGTAGAATATGTAGGATGGACACTGGTAATAATCATTGGCTCTCGATTTGTCACATTGATGCTCTCTACAGAAGGTGGATTAAAGTCATCAAATAAAATATGAAAGTGGTTGTCATCCCAAAAATGACAACTATCCATATACCAATCATCACAATCGACCTCAAAATCATACCAAACATATATTTCTTGATTATATTCATCCCTGAGGCCCTCCATAAGAAATCTCTCTTGCATGTTATTCAATGAATATTGAATACTACGAAAATTATCATTGAGTCTGTCTGTGAGGTCGTCTGTGAGGACATGTACAAATGCATCCAATCTGTCATCCAATGTGTGAAACAATTGGGCTTTGAATGATTCAAGAATTTCTTTCAGAGTTTGAGAGGAAATAGCCATCTGATCACCCTATGAACTCTTCGTTCTTGTAGCCGTCACGAAAAAACCCAAAAAATAGACCCAATAAGTTTCGACAGAAAATCACGACTTTTTCTGGAAAAACCCTAAAAAACTGTTGAAGTTAAAATGCTCATAACTTCACTTCCCGGACTCCGTTTTGGCTGATTTTTTTTTTGAAATTGGGTGAAATTGTGAGAGGAACTCAGATCTGTAACTTTATTGGGAAAATTAAGCCTCCAACTACTACAAAAATTTAAAAAAAAGCGCTCCGCCGTCCGCTGAAAAAAACCCTGAAAATTTGCAGATTTTAAAACTTCAATATCTTGACTTCCCGGACTCTGTTTCAGACGATTTTTTTTTTTAACTTGGGTGTTTTTATGAGAGGAAATCATATATACAACCCTTTTCTGCAATTTTTTTTATAGAAATATACTGAAAACTTCGAGAATGTTGCGGCCCTCTTTTTTCTTCTCCGAAAAAAAAAATCTGCAAAAATAAAAATATTTGCCCACAATGTCTACCCAAGGAAAGTGCTCTGATACCACTTGAATGTAAGGTAGTTAGAAACATAGTGGGGGGGCCCAGAGGGCCCATAGTGATAATAATGGAGGTCATTCAATGTAAGGTGGACTAGGTCCACTATATTATTAAATAAGACCCACTATAGTAGTTAGATATAATAAATGGGTAATTAGATATAATAAATGTAAGAGGACTTCTTAGAAGGTTATACTTCTAGAACATTCCTTCTCTAAAATGTTCTTAGGTGATGGTAGCACTATATAAAGGGGTTCAAGCAATGTAATGAGACATGAAGAGAAATATTGTATTTGGAGCGGTAGCTCAATAGGAGGATGCCCCCTTGAAGAGGAAAGTGAACATGAGAGGATCCCTTCCATAATAGGATCCATTTTATGGTGTTGCCCTACCTCAAGGGTTTTCTTCTAATAAAGTGTGGTTTCTTCTATCTTGCTTGTGGATCTATTAAGTATTCAGTATTTGTGGTGATTATATTGGTAGATCTATTCAGGTCAGGTTCTTAACAATTGGTATCAGAGCACTTTCCTTGGCCAAAGAAGGGAAGATTTGTTTTCTCTTTTTGCAGAATTTTTTCTAGGGAAGAAAAAGAGGGCGGCGCACTCCAGGTTCAGATATAAATATTTACAAGATGAATTTGGAAAAAAAAATTAGGTATTTGAATTCCTCTCAGAAAAATACCCAATTTCAAAAAACAAATCAACTGAAACGGAGTTCGAGAAGTAAAGTTATGAGCATTTTAAATTCAACAGTTTTTCAGAGTTTTTTTGGAAAAAGCCGCGATTTTCTGCTGTAACTTATTGTTCTATTTTTGGGGGGTTTTCATAGCAAGATGTATTTTACAGAGAAATGTGATGGCCCTAGTATTGACTCATTCATTAAAGAAAGAAATTCAGCATGGGAATATACTTGGCCCCATTGGGTAGATCTCAAATTGCAAGGTGATGCTGCCATTTGATGGAAATCACTTGATTATAAGGAGATGATGACACTCTCCAATGGAGAATTTGAAAAAATATTGTTAGACAAGTGGTCTCATGGAGAAAATAAGGATAAAGAGAGAACCAAAAGTTTATTTTCATGTGAAAAATCTGTATTACAGGTTCATGGTTGTATTCATAAAGAAAATATCGTTGTTTCTATTAACCCTAGTTGCATGCATAATTTTATCAATGTTCAATTGGTTAATAGATTGCAAGTTCCAATAAAGAATATTCAAAGCACACATGTTGAGGGTGAAAATGTTCAAATTTTTAAAGATTTGAAGATTACCATGGATAAATATGTGTTGCATTCAGATTTTTATGCTATGGATATGGATGAAGTGGATATTGTTTTGGGATATCCTTGTATAGAATCAGTGGGTACCATTAATATTAATGTACAAAGGAAGTTTTTAAAGTTGTGGTACAAGAAAAAGAAAATCACATTGCAGGATGTGTCTCTTAGTAAGAAAGATGGACCCATGGAGGCTAGCAAAGAAGTTATTGCCCAGTCTGAAGTTGAATCAGAGGCAAAGCCTACAGAAGGAGATGAAGCAAAACTACAAGAAGGACATAATCAAGAAGCTAAGGAGGTCATTGACTCAAAGGCACAAAGTGTTGCAGATTTGAAGAAAAATGAACAAATTCCTACAGTTGTTGTATATCCCCATCCACATCATATAGAGATGCAAAAGTCATCAAGACAAGGGCATGTGCATCAACACATTTATGCACCAGCAGGGCACCAGACAAGAAACCGATCAAGAGGTGCATGGAGGACTACCAACACTATGGGAAGAGCTCAAGCTACAGAAACAATCCCATGGCAACCTTGACATGATGCAGAGAAAAACAAGGGTGCAAAGGTAGCAGATAGACATCATGTTCGACTTCCATTGGGATGGATGGATGGTCGTACCTGGTACCAATTGGCTACATTGCTTAGCCGGTCATATTGTATGGTTTCTTCTCATGTTTCGAGGACGAAACATGTGAAGGGGGATGGAATGTGGTATACCTAGGGAGGTAATATGGGGTACCTAAGGAGGTACCCAATGTGAATGTAGTTATGTGTTATTAGTGGAAGTCATTTAATATATGAGAACGTGGTCATTCAATGTAAGGTGGACTAGGTCCACTATATTAATAAAGGCCCACTATGGTAGTTGGATGTAATAAATGTGAGAAGGCTCTCTAGAAGGTTCCTAGGAGATAGGGAGAGATATATAAAGAAGTCTAGGCAATGTAATGAAACATAGTGAATAATATTGTGATTGTACAAGCAAGGATTGCTTGAGGAGTTTTATTCTTCCATAAGGATTAATATATGGTGTTACCCTACCTCAAGGGTTTTCTCCATTTCTTATGTTCATGTTATGGTGAATGGTTTATGGTTTATTCTTGGTATTATTGAAGTATATTTACAGATCTGGTATAGGTACTTAACACTGATTAATCATGTGCACTCTGCCTAGGTCTGTGCTATGTGTGTCTTGGCTTCCTCCACCTATGCAATGACTTCTGCCACTCAGTCTTGAAGCGGTTCCATTTGAGCTTGACGCTCCTTTTTCAGTGTTTATGCAGTGGTGAGTTCTGCCTTCAGTTTCTTCATGTCTTGCGCCCCTTTGATGTGCTCTATGATAGGCATTTTCTTCTGCCTCTACTTGAGGTCTTGGATAGTTGCGCTTATCCTTTCTTCTTCCTTGTTCCATCGTTGGACTTGTTGATCCTCCTCTAGCTTTATCCAAAGTTGTGCTGCTTTATCGAACAAGTCGGTTGTTGTGCTGACATGTTTCTCTATTTCCTACAGTTTCTTTGTTGCTTCCTACTTTCTTTGCTCCCTTACTGTTGGTGGAGTGGTGGGTGTGAGCTACTCGTGAAGATTCTCAATCTCCTTCTGATATTGTTTGATTGCCTACACAATCTGGTCAATCTTCTCTGCTGTTGTGAGTTCATTCCTCTGCGCGGTCCTTGGAATCTTCTCGTAAGTTCCTGCTACTTTTTGTTCCAGTCCGTTCGCGCGCTCATTCTTCTCTTGGGTCTCGAACTTATCATGCTCACATATTATTTCTAGTGCATCCTGCTTCTTCTTTTCCTGCTGCAATTCGACTAAGTTTGTGCATGCACGAGACTGTACGTCTTGGGTAACACTAACCTATAATTTGTGTAGAGATTTAGATGGTATGCGTGGCAATACCAGTTGGATTTGAGCTAAGTCCTTTAGGGGTGTCTTCCCCACGATCTTGTCCATGTGTAACATGCTAGGTGTAAAGTGGAATGTCGTTCTTAGCTGCGGTATTGTGTGGAATGTGTCTCACTCACCTTCTTCTATTCCTTCTCCTTTCTGTGATGTTGATGGCCTTGTTCCTATGCTGCTTCTTGATGTTTGCGCTTCCCCGATCTACTTGAGAAACTGTCACATGTCTTCCAGCTCCTCTTGAATTCTGTCCATATGGTGTGCAACATTGTCGAAATCCTCAGATATACAATCCTGAACCATTCAATCTATCATCTATGCATCATTGTCTGTGATCGTTTATTCTAGAGGTGTTCTTTGAGCCTTAATTTTCTTGTGCACACCTCACATCTGAGTGGTTGGCCTCTTATTCAAGCCTAGTTCTTGTGGATTGGGACTTGGTGTTGTCCCTTGTGCTGCCTCAACTTATTTCTGTTGCACTTGAGCCGGTTGTGTAGTATTCTTTTTCCCCTTATTGGTCCTAGTCTTAGTTATCCCTTCGTTTGTCTACTTTGTTTTTGTCTGGCCCGTCCTTCGTTTCTTGGGCACTGGGACTTCTTGAGGTTGTGTTTTTTCCTGCCCCGTTTCTTCTTCTGTTGTCTTTGCAGGTATCTCTTGGGTGATGGTTGGAATCTTCCACTCATTAATCCAGGAGGCTCCTCAGGTCCAGAAAATGCTCAAAATGAAAGTTATCTAAATTGAATGAAACTAATTCCATTTTGAATGGCTCATCGTGCTGATTTCGGCCATATATTTACTTTCTCAAACGGGCTCCGTATGTGAGAGTTATCACACTCTGATCAGATTCTCAAACCGCTAAAGAGTCAACAGTCAAACTGGAAAAAGTAAATGTTGACGTCAGCATGACAACACCACGCTGATGTAGCATAGTGACATGTGGCAGCACAGTAGTGGGTTGACTGGGCAGATGACAGATCCAATCAGAAGTGGACAAGTTGCACATTCTCGGCAAATGTTTGGTGTCACGTGGCACCCCAACGTTTTGTGGTTGATTAAAATTTTGGAGCTCACGGGATTCAATCGTATGACCTATAGGTATAGCAATGCCTTGAGAAAAGTCCTTTTACCAACGCACCACTTTGTTTCTTGTTTTATGTAATTCACATTTTAATATTTAAAGTGTACGTATTGTTATGTGGGGCGGAAAAGGGCTGGGGCTAAGCCCCAACCCATGGTTCTATTTTGGCGTTATGACCACCAAGCAGCGAGCGCTAGACCCTTAACCACCCAAGCGTGAGTTTACAACACTCTCAACCATGCAACTAGGGGCTTATCTCTAAAAATGCGTGCGGGATTCCTTTGTTAGACCGAGGTCACATACCATCTGCCCCAAAACCAGGAGCTAGCGCAAGTTTAGGGCTAGCGCTTGGCCATATGAAGCTCATATTACCTTTTCAAAGGGGCGCGCGCCATCCAAAGAGGGGCTACTATGTGTATTTTAGATTTTTTTGTTACAGAGTGGGTTTTTGCCTAAGTTTTTGCCCAGAATTGGTTTTTTGAGGATATTTTGGCCATTTGGAGAGGGATTTGATCCCAAAAAGAGGCCATATCTTCAGGGGAAGTTGGGCTTAAAAAATATATAAACTAGGCTTTTTGAGCTTGATAGATAACTTTTTTGATGCACGGATTTTGAGGAGCAACTTGTGTAATTTGGCCTTCTCTAATGTTTTGAGAGGCATTTTGGCCATGTTATTGAGAGGAGTTTGATGGGGCATGTATGTATTTGAGCAAGGAGGTCTTGCACAACAATTATGAAGCATGTTTTTTAATAGCAAAGAGCCAATGTAAAGAGAACTTGAGCATTTGAAGAGCAATAAAGAGGTCCTCCACTTGGAAGCGGGCACATAGACGTAGCCAATGATTGGTGAACTCCGTTAACAATTTCTTGTCTCTATTTCTATTTATGTTTTGTTGTTCTCTTCTCTTAATTTGTAGCATGGTTATTAATGGCTTATCTCTTTCATCATTAATAAGCATAAAGTAAAAGTCATAATTGATATTCCACAACAAATAGTAAAGTTTATGTATTTCGCATTTTTATTGATTCGATGCATAAAGTACAATAAACTAAACTTGCAATTTGTTAGTAAAAACTCACATTTTTGGATCAAGTTTATGATATCAGACAATTTGGTTTTGAAGGTTTGATAGGAATTGCAAGCATTGGATGCTCACCAGAGAAAAACTCAAGTGAGGAGAAGGCCAACTTGAGGCTCTTAATACAAAGATTCAAAGAAGACCACATAAACAAGAGATGTCTTCACCGAGAAAACTAGGTCCTTTTGCATCTGAGGATGATTTCTTTGAGTCATTTCAATTAATGAAATCCATGGTAGAGGAACTTTACCATGAAAGAGGACAACGAAGAAATCCAAAAGTTGAAGAAGGTGAATCTTCAGTAAGAGCAGAAGGAGGAGTTGGAGGTGGTGGACCTTCGGAACCTTCTTCTCCTTCATCCTCATCATATACAAGTGAAGCAAGTGTACATCCCTCCAAGGATAAGCAACCTAAAAAAACTCATCATTCTTTTGATATGTCGTTATTAAAGTTAGATGTAAAGTTTCATTTACCCACTTATGATGGTGAATTAGATGCAGAAAAGCTAGATAATTGGATTAGACAACTTGAAGTCTATTGCAGGATACAAAGGATTGTTGATGATGAAACAAAGATCCAACTTGCAAGTCTCAAAATGGAAGGCACAACTCTCATATGGTGAGAAAGCAAAACTAAAGATTATCTCAAGAAAAGTGGTAAACAATCTCTTCCTGGAATGATTTTGTTATTGCATTGAAGCAACAGTTTTATCCATTAGCATACATGCAACAAGAAATGATGAATTGGCAAAGTTTAAGGCAAGCTAAAGGTCAAAGTGTACAAGAATATACTCAAACATTTCGTAAGAAAGCATTAAATTTGGGTATTCCTTTATATACACAAGAGACACTCCTAAAATATATTGGTGGTTTACATTCTTATCTCAAGCACACTATTCTTATGTTAAATCCTTCTAACTTTGATGAAGTATGTGTACAATCCATTCACATTGAATCAAGTAATGTTGGTGATAGTGTTTCTACAGATACTTGGCAAAGAAAGGATTTTGGGAAATGAAAAGAGAAAGAAAAGAAGACAGCCACAACAAGAAAGGAGAAGCCTACTTGCAAGCATTGCAAGAAGGTAGGCCATGATGAAGATCATTGTTGGATCTTACATCCTGATTTGAAGCCAAAGAAGTATTCCAACCAAGGAAGAAATAATACCACAGCTGCAACAGTTAAAGTGGATCTTCGATCAAACTCCGGTGATGAGACAAAAGTTGTAGCTATGGGAATCCGAGGTATAAATTATGTTGCAAGCACTAGCTCTTCTAATTCAGATGGTGTAAATGATGAGTGTAAAAGGAGTGAAATTTTCCACATAAGGGTCATAACAAATAATGTTAAGATTGATACTCTTGTAGACAGTGGATCACAAGCCAATCTAATCAATGAAGAGGTTGTAAACAACTTTGGACTTGAAACTAAGTCACATCCTCGACCATATCCATTAGGGTGGATATGTGGTGATAATAATTTGCAAGTAACCAAGCAATGTAAAATTAAGTTTGCAATCACTTTTAAGAATAATGATGAAGTAGAGCTTGATATAGTACCATTGGACATATGTGGAATTGTCCTAGGAAGCCCATATCTTTATGATAGAAAATCCATCTTCTATAGGGAGGAAAATAAATATTGCTTCAAGAAAGATGGGAAAGAGTACATTGTTCGTGCTCATCGCATGAAAACAGACAGATCTTTTGCAACTACAGGGCAGTTAAAAAGAATGGTAAATGCAAGCAAAAGTTTAACACTTATGTATATAACAAAACAAGAAGTTAGTGATGCTAAACATGAGATGGTTCAATATGTTTCGAACAATCATGAAGTGTCACCAGAGGTACAACATGAGGTTTAGCTGCATACTTTGTTTATTGTTCCTGTTCAGAAAGGGAAGCATGTTTTGTCATTTTCATTCGCATACTTAGTATTGTTGTTTAGTTTGTTGCTATCCAGTGGTGTATGGCTTCAAAATGTGACAAATAATGTAGATGATTGTACGATAAATGAAATGATTACTTTGATAAACAATGCTATCTCAGTTTTCATGTTTGTTATGATTAGTCAGGTGATCATTGTCTCAGCAGAGAGGATGGATGATACAAGACAAGTGGGGAGGAAGTACCCTCACTTCTTACTTGAGTAAAAGTAGACTTTTGGTGGTCCAAAATCTTCCAAAGTGGGGAGGAATGATCCAGGAGGCTCCCCCGGGTCCATAAAATGCTAAAAAAATGAAAGTTCTAGGAATTGAATGAAACCAATGCCATTGCAACCAACTCGTCGCGTTGATTCTGTCCATATATTTACTTTCTCAAATGGGCTCCGTATGCGAGAGTTATCGCACTCTGATCAGATTCTCAAATAGCTAAAAAGTCAATAGTCAAACTGACAAAAGTCAATGCTGACGTCAGCATGAAATCATCATGCTGATGTAGCATAGTGACATGTGGCATCACAACAGTGGGTTGACTGGGCATATGACATATCCAATCAGAAGTGGACAAGTTGCACATTCTCGGCAAGATGTTTGTTTCCATGTGGCCCAATCGTGGGCTTCCACGTGGCACCCCAACGTTTTGTGGTTGATCAAAATTTTGGAACTCATGGGATTCGATTCTATGACCTACGGGTTTAGCAATGCCTTGAGAAAAGTCCTTTTATCAACGTGGCACTTTGTTGCTTGCTTTATGTAATTCACATTTTAATATTTAAAGTGCACGTATTGTTATGTGGGGCGGAAAAGGGTCGGGGCTAAGCCCCAACCCATGGTTCTATTTTGGCGTTATGACCACCAAGAAGTAGGCGCTAGACCCTTAACCACCCAAGCATGAGTTTACATCACTCTCCACTATGCAACTAGGGGCTTATCCCTAAAAAGGCACGCGATATTTCTTTGTTAGACTGAGGTCACATACTATCCACCCCAAAACCAGGAGCTAGCACAAGTTTAGGGCCAACACTTAGCCCTTTGGGATAGTTCTTGGCCATATGAAGCTCATATGACCTTTTCAAAGAGGCATGTGCCATCCAAAGACGGGATACTCTGTGTATTTTAGATTTTTTTGTTACATAGTGGGTTTTTGCCTAAGTTTTTGCCCATAATTGGTTTTTTGAGGATATTTTGGTCATTTGGAGAGGGATTTGATCCCAAAAAGAGGCCAAATATTCAGGGGAAGTTGGGATTCCCTTTTTGGGACTAAAAACTATATAAACTAGGATTTTTGAGCTTGAGAGAGAACTTTTTTGATGCAGGGATTTTGAGGAGCAGCTTGTGTAATTTGGCCTTTTCTCATGTTTTGAGAGGCATTTTGGCCATGTTATTGAGAGGAGTTTGACAGGGAATGTATGTATCTGATCAAGGAGGTCTTTCACAACAGTTCTAAAGCATGTTTTGTAACAAAAAAGTGCCAATGTAAAGAGAACTCGAGCATTTGAAGAGCAATAAAGAGGTCCTCAACTTGGAAGCGAGCTCGGAGACGTAGCCAACGATTGGTGAACTTCATTAATAAGTTCTTGTCTCTATTTCTCTTTCTGTTTTGTTGTTATCTTCTCTTAATTTGAAGCATGGTTATTAATGGATGATCTCTTTCATCATTAATAAGCATCAAGTAAAATTCATAATTGATATTCCGCAACAAATAGTAAAGTTTATGTATTTCGCATTCTTATCAATCCGATGCATAAAGTACAATAAACTAAACTTGCAATTTGTCAGTAAAACCTCACATTTTTGGATCACTCGTATTCCCAGTCTTTGATAACCATGTCAATGTCACCCTCCGTGATACAATAGCGCATTTGTAGCCACTGCTTATTGGGATCCTTTCGTGCCTGTATCCACAGCATGTGTCGTGTGGCCTTGAAGTTGGCGATGTCCCAATACTGTGCACCAGCCTGTGGTGTTATTCTCCACATGTTGGATATGGCCTCATGTAGGTCACGAAGGTATCCTTCAAATACAATTGTGTTTGTTTTTTTGTGCTTAGCATCCGACGTGACACCAAGTGATAAATACCTCGCTCCACAATTCGGCGTGTGTAATTGTTGCTACGTGCAAAATAGGCACCAGAAATTCTAATGGCACCACTGCTTCCTAGCCATAGAACAGTTTAAATGGCGTGTGCACTGTCAAATTTTTGCATGTAGTCATGTAGGCCCACAATACTGCTGGTATTTTGAGGTCCCAATCGTCCCTTTTGACATTGCAAATCTTTGTCAGTGAATTCTCCGAAATTTTGTTAAATTCCTCTACTATGCCATTCGCCTGTGGGTGATATGGTGTGCTCTTCTGATGATGGACTTCAAACTCTTTAGTCATAGCATTGATAGTGTTGTTAATGAAGTGCGTGCCTTGGTCACTCATCAAAACTCTTGGTAACCCAAATTGAGTGATTACTTGTTCAAATAGAAAGTGGGTTGTTCTTGTTGCATTGCAATCCTTTACTGGTGTTGCTTCCACCCATCTTGTTAGGTACTCCGTCGCGGTGATGATGTACCTTGCTCCTGTTCTTTTTGCTGGTGGGTTGATTAGTCCCACGAAGTATATTTCCCATTTATCGAATGCCTTCTATGTTACATGTGGTTGTAATGGCATCTCGTCTCTTTTGTTGGTTTTACCTACCCTTTGACAGACATCTCATCTCTAACAATATTCCTTTGAGTCTCGGTGAATGGTTGGCCACCATAGTCCTGTGTGCAGTACCTTCTAAATGGTAGCTTTGCCTACGTAATGTCCTCCTGCTAGTCCCTCATGGGCTTCTGTTAGCACTCTTGGTCTTTCGTGTTCTAACACATATATGCGCAAGATGTTGTCTGCGCCCATTTAGTATAAGTGTCCTGTGATCAATTGATAGTCTGCAGCCTGGACTACCAGGTTTTTCTTCTGCGCGGTGTTAAATTCCTACGACACAGTACTTGTACTCAAGTATTGAATGATATCTGCAAAGTATTCATCAGCGATCTGAACTAAGAATAACTGTGCGTCTGGGAAGTTGTCCTCTAAGTTCGTAGGTTCTTCCCCGTCTGTGACCCTTGATAGGTGGTCAGGTCCTGCTTTCAATTTTCCTAGCTTGACTATTACTTCAAAGTCAAATTCTTGAAATAGTAGTAACCATCGACAGATTCTCCCCCCCAACACTAGCTTGTTGACAAGGTATTTCAGGGATGAGTGATCTGTGAACATCTTAAAGTTTTTTCCCAATAAGTAATGTCTGAACTTCTGTAGTGCATAGACCATAGCTAGGCCTTCTCTCTCTGTAGTGTTATAGTTATGTTCTGATTCTGATAAATTTCTACTCACAAATGCTATGGGGTGATCCAAATCTCCCACTCCTGGTTGCACCAAGATAGATCTAAGTGCTATGGTTGATACATCTACATGTGCGTGGAAAGTATTTTCCCAGTCTGGAAATACCAATATTGGCGCGGTGACCATCTTTTCCTTTAGGGTATCCAGACCGTGTTGACACTTGTCATTCCACTGAAACTTTGTATCTTTTCTTAACAATTTTTCCATTGGCACAGTAATTTGCGCGTATCCTTTGATGAACTTTCTATAGTACCCTGTGTGTCCCAATGTCTCTCTTAGTTGATGGACTCTTTTTGGTGGTGGCAAATTAACAATTATTACGATCTTTGTAGGATCTACTAATAGACCTTGTTTGCATACTATATGGCCCAATAATATCCCAAAAGGTGTTATGAATATGCATTTCTTTATGTTTAGAGATATTTGGCATTGCCTACATCTTTCTAACATCAACCGTAAGACCTCTACATGGTCTTTCAACAAAATATATACCGTCCAATCGTCCAAGTAGACTTTTAGAAACTGGTGGATAAATTCCATAAATGCGGCGATGACTACTCTGGAAAATATTGTTGGTGCATTCTTCAGTCCAAATGGCATGAATGTGTACTGGTAAGATCCCCATTCTATCACAAAGATGGTCTTGTATCTATCTTCCTGTGCTATCTTAATCTGATGGTAGCTTGAGAATCCATCAGTGAATGAGTAAGCTTCATGTCCTCCTACGTTCTCTAACACTTCATCTGTGAAAGGTGTAGGGAACGGGTCATGTAGGCATGCATCGTTCAACTTCCTCAAGTCGACGCATATCTGTATCCCTCCTTGTTTCTTGTCCTAAACTACCATTGGGCTTATCCAATCGGATTCTTCCATTGGTTCTATGATTCCAGCTTCAAGCATTCTGTCTATCTCAGCTTTGACTTTCTGCTTGTATATCGGGTTCAGTCTATATGGTCGTTGTTTGATTGGTCTCGCTTCAGCTCTGAGTGGCATTTTCATTTATCCTATCTCTCCTACTATACCCTTCATCTCTGTAAATGTCGTGGGAAACAGGTCGATGTACTCGCGCAGTAACTCTATTATGCTCTATATTATTTGTTCATCCCAGTAATCTCCAATGCTGGCCATTTTGGGATTCTCAGTTGTCCCAATGTTTACTTTCTTTACCTTGATTGGCGCGGAAATAACTTATGATTCTATAGGTGGACCCTCCACTTCTCTTTCGCCTTCTGCTTCCTCAATCTGAATATCATGCAGATTGTCTTCATTTGGTGCTTCCTCCTGCACATGGTAACATGACAACAGTTCTTTGATTGTCTGTCTATTCCATTGTTTCTCTTCTGTTATGAGCTCAACTTCTAGTTCCTTGATGAATATCACCCCTCTTATCCTTTTAATATTTGCGTCTATGTTGGGGTTCTCATGCTCGAATGAGAAAGTGACTATAAAATTATGTTGTAATATCGTCCAGGTCGCAGTTCCTTTGCGCAGTTCCTGGTCTATGTACTAGTTCGTCGGTATGCCTTCTAGACTGTGTATGAAATGGTGAGACCATTCATTTGGGGGTGTCAGTTTCCACAATGTTCTGCACTTCTCCAAGTGTTCCACTGGTGCCCCCTGTCCATCATACTTTCGTTGTTTGTTGTTTTTTTGTTTTGCACCGAACCTTATGCATAGTAACCGCTTACATTAGTACAAATCTGTGATTGTCTCTTTGTGTGCGTCCCACCATGTTGCAAGTGTGGCTTTGAGTAATATATCAAGCACTGTGAGTATTTGATTCTCTGGAACTTCATCTTTGTATTGTGCCAAGAATGTCTCTAGATCGTTTATTTTGTGGAAACTAGGTGGTTCCCTTATCTCTGTGCCTACCCATCTTACTGCATGGTCTATTCGTGCACATCTTATCATGGAAACTTCATGTAACATTTGTTGCCAGTTTTCTAAACCTGTATCTGAGTTTGTTGCACATGAAGTAATGCTCCGCCAACTGAGTATCTCATCTGCAGTTAGTTTTACGTAATCCTCATTGCACGCAGTTGTTATGTACAACTAGTTGATTCCCTCTAAGTCTAAGCAAGTGGGTTCTACGAACCTTTCCCCTTCTGATGGGTCTAATGGCGCGATGACCCTATAGTCACCTGAATCAAATGTCATTTTTCACGTCTTTAGATTTATTATGGCCTAGTTGTCAAATGCCCAATCCAATCCAAGCAATGCTGGATATGGTGTTGTGTCATCCACTATTTCAATCACTTCAAAGTATGCTTTGGTGGGCACTCCATCCAGGTCTATTGTCACTCCTTTCAGTCTACCAATTGGTAGGACTCTGTGTTGGTTTGCTAGTTTCATTTGAACCGGTGAGTATCCTAATGTGGGCTCTCCCATGCATTGCCATGTCTTCTTTGGTAATACATTCACTTCAGATCCTAGATCTAGTATTGTATCTCCCATGTTGAAATCTCCGATGTTTGCATTCAGTCTGAACTCCCACTTGTTCTTCTCCTTGTATGTAGGTGATTGATTGTCTTTTGTTCTAGTTTCCCTTCTGTTTCTATACTACATCTTTCTAGTATGTTTTGTAGTATTTTCACAGATGATGGATCATTTAATACTTTGACACATGATTGCAAGAAGCCTTTGATTGTACTTACTTGTCCCATAGATTTCATTTCATTAGTATGATCCAACAACAGAGGCATATCGTATTCTGGCGCTTCCTTGTTTTGTTGCGCGGTTAAAGTCGTTGCAATGTCCTCCTTCTGAAATTCTTGTCAAGCTTGCTTAAATATATCCTTCTCCTTCTGCGCATCGAACTGCTTCCTTGGTTCGACGTTCTTCTTTACCCACTGGTGTTGCACTGGATCTTTTCGTACTGCGTCGTTCCCTATTTTAGCTCCTCCACGGGTAACTATGTTGATGTTTCATCCTTCATCCCTCACTTCGACTGAGATCCATTGAAAATTTTGGTTATTCTGGTTTCTCTTTTCCTGAATATTTACTAATAATGTCGGACATTCTTATGTATCGTAGTCCGATGCGTGATAATACATACATGTTGTTGGTGGAAGTGGACATTCTTTTGCATAATGTCTTGGTTTTTGACAATTGTAACATACCACTGGTCCTCTACCTCATCCAAAACCTCCTCTTTCTCGTCCTCCACCTCTGTAGCCTGGTTAGTCTCCTCTCGACGCATTATACAGAGGTGCTTGATTGTAATGTGTGGTATTGTACTGTGTTTGTTGCGCAATGTTGTATGGGGATGGAACTGGATTAAACGACGGCATGGATTGCCCCATCATCATTTATGCCTGCACTCTATATGCATCTGATGTCCTCTCTCGCATCAATTCCATAGTTCTACAATCTTTCTCGTCATGGCCCACTGACTTGCAAAAGTTGCAATATGATCTCTTTGGGACTGTTTGGTATTTATGCATCATTGAGCAGTGATATGAATCGTGACCCGGTTTCTTGTATATTTCACACCATAGTCCTCTTGTTGGTAATGTATTTAGCATTGTTGCTTCCATATACTGCACGAATGTTGGACATTCGTTCTTGTGGTGTTCTTCCGTCCTTCATGTGGTACACCAAACGAATTCTTGTTTGTCCTTACTCTTGTTTTGGTTTAGCTGGAATGTTAAGTTCTTCAGATCCTCCTTTAGTTCTTCAATTGTTGGATCCATCTGTTGATACTAGTTTTCTTCCAATTGTAGGGCTGCCTGTAGAGCCTCTGCCTACGTTTGAAACTTTTTTTGTCGCAGTGGATATTTTAAGTGTGGGAGCAATGAGTTGACAAAAGGGTGTCGATGTTGCAAATCGGTCATGAGATATTTCATATTTCCCTTCATTCGCTTGAATCTCTGGTCAATGTCCCATACAAATTCTCCAAATTTTTGTCTAATTTCGATCATATCATTCATGTACTGATCTTCTGAACTTGGCTTCTGGAACTCATTTATCAATAGTTTCTTGATGTCTACAATTGTTCTGGTTGTCCCTGGTGGATTGTTTGTAGCTAAACCCATATACCAATCCAGTGCGTGATCCCTTAATGTAATCGCTAGTTGTGCCAGTTTGGTATCCTCGTCTGTAATATGTTTTTCTTCCAAAATCTTCTCACAAATGAACAAATGTTTTTCCGGATCCTTCGATGCTTCTCCTTTAAATTCTGGTAACCTGATGGTGGGATCATGTCTTGCCATTCCAAATGTTGAACTACTACCTCCGCGCGGTGTAGATACTTGACTAGTGCTGCCTAAACTGGATCATCCAGTTGTTGCTCCTTATGTATATGTACTTCTTGTTGTCTGACTTCTTCCGAACTTCAGTTGTCTAAACTGTGGTGTTCTCTTTGGTGTATTAGTCGCACATGGTTTTATGGGTTCCAAACTGACATTAATATGGATAGAATTGTTTCCTTCTCTTCCCCTTCTTGGAACTCTTGTTTTCCTCTCATATGTTGTGCGTAGGATTTCCTCAATCTGCTCCACATCCCGAAGATCCTCTACCTCTTCCTCGTCACTTTTCAAGCCTTCCCTCACGGCTATGGATCTCTTCTTGGTATTCACCTTATATTGTTAGGGTACTCCGCTATGTGTCTTTCCATTTTTCGCCAAGATCCACTTGATCTGGTCGTCATCCAAGATGATCGGGTCCAAGGGTTCCTCCTTCTTTCCCTTATCCTTTCCCCCTTCCATTTCTCCTCTTTCTGTCAATGCTTCCCCCCTTCCCCCATGCACGCAGGGAAATTTAGTTGTCTGACTCCATTTTCATTACACCTTTGTTATATAGAAGTATCTTAATAGAAGTATATAGTTATATAATGTACCTTCCTCGAGGTCCGTGTAAAAATTCTTTCTCCGTTGCATTGTACGACTTCGCTGTATCTACTACAAACCCTGTTATAAAGCCTGCCACAATACTGTCAAGCCAAAAGTCTACTACGCGGGTGAATTTGTTGTTTACCTATTGTAACTGCTCAATCTATACTTGAGTCCACTCTAACTGTTGGATCTGGTTCGTTGCATGGTTATCCTTCACCCTTAGTATCCACTCCTACAATAAGTGTGGAAAATCACAGAAAAAGACTTCATGTAAATCCATAAAGACATATTTCTCAAGATATTTGTGGGGTATTATTCTAGGGTTTCTGTTAACTTTCTGTGAAAACTCCAACTCTTTTTTCCTTAGCCATCTTTCGATCTCTGATTTTGTGGGATTACACGGTCTCAACATCCCCTTATGGTGGCTCATTACTCTCTGCCCTAATATTTTCTTGATCTGTCTCTGACAGACCTTCAACTTATCTCATCTACTCAATCCTCTTTTGTTCCTACCAACAAAAAAAAAACCATTTGTTGGTTACTTTATCTTATATCCTTTCTGAGTTAGTTGGCCCAGGGTTCATGTCTGTTCGGGTTTCCAACAAAGTCTCTAAAACTATCGACCCTCTTGGTAAACCAGAAGGAAACACAGCGCACAAGGTGCACTACATCATCTCACCCAAGATAGTCGTAATGGGTGTCTGCAATACTCATGTGTTTACAGCCTATGATTGCGTGAGAGATCAGATAACTGTGTATTGGGAGTACTACTGTAACTTATTAACGCAGTATACCATTATCACGATTTATGCAAGAAATATAATAGCTCATTCATTTAGCACATCTATATCTACTGAGATGATAAAGAAATACATGCATTCAATCACATAACACAGATATTACCATGGTTCACCCCCTCTTGGGCTACATCCATAAAGATTTGGCTCTTAGCTCTTTTATTATAGTCGTTATGTCATCACAGAGCCATGTGCTTACAACTCTTCTCAATGGGGTAAGATCTATATGAGGCAGACTAGATCGCACTAGGACCTTGCGATCTAAACCTCAAGATATACCCTCCTCCGTCCTCTCTAGCTCGACATCTTACAAAATTAGGTCATACAACATATTGTTACATATTGACTCGCTACAACAATTCTCTCTATAGTAACGACTAGTCTCTAACCCCCTCCTATGAGACCTAGGTATCTCTATTTATATGTTTATGGCTCTTCATCCATTACAATACATTACCAAAACCCTAACCCTACTGTCGTTAGGTCTTCCATGCATGTGCGCGTGTTGTTCTTCCTTCCAGCTGTCACTTTCCTTGTGCATGCCTTATTTACCAAAATCGCCTTGCTTTTCGCCTTGGTCTGCTTCCAACATTGTGTATAACCACAATAAGAGAAATAAGAATTGTAGGCATTATTACGAACATATTGCAACATGGTCGACATCAAAAGTATCTATGATACCCAACCTTCGTGTACTAGTTGGTCATGGCTCACTTTATTAGCATCAACAGTAGCTCCAATGCCCCACCTTGCTAAATCTCTAGCAATAATTGATGTACACTATCTTGATCTTGTTGGATCATGTTGTCATTGATGTCAAAGGATTGATGTCAAATGTCAAAGGATCAATTTCTTGTCATAGTATATTGATGTAGTGATTTATTGATAAATGTGTTGCATAGATGAAGATGGATCGATGTGTTGTCATTGATGGGTTGATGCATTCATGTATTGATCATTGGATCATGTGATCATGCATAGAATCAATGACAAAGCGACAATGTCATAGTAATGTATTGTCAAGGGTTATTCCAGTTGGATTGATGTAAAGATGACTCATTATTGTCTTGTCATGGTTGATAGGGAGTACAAATGGATGAACTCCAAAGTGGTCCCCTTATGGTGAAATCCCTCATGGGAAGATGCTTTGTGGTTGATTTACCCTAGTAGTATGGTTAGAGAACCCATTCTTGATTGTGGAATAATGAGATGAAGGTCAATGAATTTGTTAGTGAAACTATCCTATATGTATAGTGCTTGTCATGCCATTTTCCGGTGGTATGTGGAACGTCACATAAATCCTCACGGTTTGAGAGTTATGGCCTTACGAAGTTGGAGAACCCTCATATGATGGCTAGAAGCCCCAAAAGGTCAAGAAGTCAAAGTGCTTACAAAGAATAAATTATTTAAATAATAAAGTGAAGTGATAAAGTCAAGAGGATTATTTAAATAATAAAGTAAATGGATAACTTTCTATTTATGAAAAGTGGTTTAAGAGGGTTGACCCTAAAATGAGGAAAGTGGGTTAAGTGGTCAATTCGCTACTGGATATATAGACAAGTGGAAAATTGGACAAAGATGGACATAGGTGACTATGTGGACAAAGTGGCTATGTGGACAAAGTGTTCTAGAAGATGCTTCTAAGGAAGTTATTTAGAGAGTATAAATAAGAGGCAAGGGTCTCTTGTGAGATACATCTCTTGAGCATATATTGAAGATCTATTTCAAGGGACATATTGACTGGAGGATCTCATGGAAGCATCAAATTTTCCGTAAGTCTGATATATTGACGGTGAAAGTTTCAGAAGTTCATAAACCCTAATTTTTGAAGGAGTACGCGAGAAGCAGTGGGCCAGAGAGTGTACATATGTGGATTGCAGTGAGCCAGAGCACGTACACACACGAGATGAAGGAGGACAGAGCATGTACAGTTGGAGGAAGTCATGAAGACTTGAGTGTGAGCTTATGCCAGGTTCTTGAAGTATGAAGCAAGTTCCATATCTGCATTCTATGGTCTCATATATGCCATAAAAGTTCCGATATGGTTAGATCACCTATTGTGTGGTGAATGCTTGAGGCATTCTTGGTATGGATGTTGTGATATGGTTATGTTGGTTGATTGATAAAGTGAGAAACACTCTTATGTTTCAATACTAATATGGTTTCCATAGTATATTGGTTACTTATGTTTGAGTAGCATTCATATTGTATGGTTGAGGAGCATGAATAAGTTGTTGGAGAGTATGGATGTGTTGAGATTGGTTATGGTAGAGATTGGACAGTGAAAGACATAAGTGAATGTGACTGAAGGCTGCAAAGGATTTGAGTTTTTCATGGATAGAAAATCCTAATTGTTCATAAGAAATACGCAGACTATAGTACAGAAAGGCCACATACATACACAAGTTGTACTCCTGGTAGGGTGCATACATACGCATGTTTCACTACTGATAGGTTGTGTACATGTTGACAGATTGGTATATGTTGAGGATTGATTTCTCTTATCAGTTGGTGTTGAGTTGTGTAAGCTGAGTCTTGCATTGTAGAGATGATGCTCTTGTGGAGTTGTAACTCTATTCAGTTGTTGTTGATAACCCAAGGATTGTAGTACACAAGTTGTACTCCTGGTAGGGTGCATACATACGCATGTTGCACTACTGACAGGTCGTGTACATGTTGAMAGATTGGTATATGTTGAGGATTGATTTCTCTTCTCAGTTGGTGTTGAGTTGTGTAAGCTGAGTCTTGCATTGTAGAGATGATGCTCGTGTGGAGTTGTAACTCTATTCAGTTGTTGTTGATAACCCAAGGATTGTAGTCTATAATAAAAAGAAAATTGTACATACATCTTATGTTCTTTGTGTTCCTTGTGGTGATGACTTATTGATGATATATTTTGCTGGTATATATTGTTGATATATGTTCACATTTAACTGGTTATAAATGACAGTGATAAGTGATGAGTAAATGATGATTGCTAACTAAGGAATTTTGTGGAGGAAAGTTGAAAAAGATCCCTACATTGATTCACCCCCCCCTCTCAGTGTGGTCGGTGTGTCGAACAATTGGTATCAGAGAGAGCCTTCACTATAAGCCTCAACAATCTTGGAGGAGATCCATGGACACACAAAAGGATGATGAAGTTCCAATCCTTGATGAGGAAAATTATTCTACATGGAGAATAGAAATGAAAGTGCATTTGAAGGAAATAGGAGCGGGTGTTTGGAAAGCAACTATTGGTGGATCAGTTCCTTTGAATAACAAGTCAAAGTTTGCAGCTCAAAGGGAAGAAAAGAAGAATGATGCATTGGCTCTCAAGACCATTCTTAGTGGACTCTCAAGTTCTATCAAAGAGAGCATGGGACAATGCACTTCCGCCAAGGATCTATAGCTAAAGCTAGAGAAGACATACCAAATCAAAAAGGAATACCTTGAAGACAATTCCATCAAGATCAATGAAGGTAAAGAATCTACAAAATCCCCTGATTGCAATATTTCAAAAAGTGATGATGTTGAATATTTCTCTACAAGTGAAGAAGAAAATCTAGAAATAGTTTGTGTAGACTTAGATGATAGTTATCCCATGGAATAAGTAGAAGAACTATTAGAGCTTAAAAAGAAAGTTGAATGGGGTCTATTTGAATACAACTATGACCATTTTTACATAGAATATAGCTATCTTTATGAGAACACTAAAAAATTTCTTAAAAGGAATCAAAGGCATATCTTGAAGTTAAAGGAAATGCTCAAGGAACAAGAAGAAAGTAAAAAGACTCAATTAGAATAAAAAGAAGAAGATATCAAAAGACTATAGAATGAAATAGAAGAACATAAGAAGGTAGATGATGAGATTAGCAAAATTCTTGGAGTTAATGTCCATCTCAAGACCAAAATTGAAGAAGCCAAAATGATAGAGGAACTATTAAAGAATCAAGTAAATGAAAAGGAAGAGTCATGTCATAAGTTGGAAGCTGAAGTTGTTGATATTAGAAAGAAAGTAGAGAAGTCAAACAAATTCTTGAATAGCTCAACAATATTGAATGAGATATTGGATAGTCAAATATCACCAAATGATAAATCAGGTCTTGGATACAACAAAGAAGCTACACATATTGAAGCAAGCACCTCAAAGAAGCATGAGGTAAGTCCCTCATTCTCAAAAGATGGAAATAATGTTGCAAGTAAACCATCTACACAAGGAAAGGAAAGTTTCAAAAGAACAAAGAAAGGAAGACATCAATAAGCCATCTTTACACCTCAAAGAAGAGATACACCTTCAAGATGGACACCAAAGCAAAGGTATGAAAATGTTTTTCATGGTCACTGTTACTCATGTAATGAATATGGTCACAAAGCTTTGGAATGCATATTTTATGCAAGGAGATATAATGAAATATTTCATAACACCATAAGATGTTGGAGATGTAATCAAGTAGGACACATTGCTACTCATTGTCACATCATGAGATGCTACAGCTGTAGTGGATTTGGTCACAAATCCCAGGATTGTTGGAACACAAGAAGAAAGTCCATGATGAGGACTTCATATAGAATGAATAGAAGAAGGCATGAAGTTAGGAAGGAATACATTTTTGAAAAGATGGAAGCTCAGAGCTCAAGTTTTGAGAAGTTGGGACACCTTCAGAAGTGGGTGAAGAAAACTGAACAATCAGAACAAAATGGCAGCCTTAAGGGAAGATAAAGTTTGACATCTTCATAAGTATACGCGGGTTACAATGGTAACAGTCACGTACATACGCTAGCTGACCTATGAATAGGTTGTGTACATATGCGAGTTGTCTGTGCAATAGACTGCATATCTGTGGTAAAGAGCCTTGGGAAAAAGGCTATGCACATGAGTTGCAGCATGGTATAAAGGTATAACTCTATGTTGCAGGGTCTGACATGGTTTGTTCCAGGATCTGACATGGTTTGTTGCAAGTTTTCATGATTACATGTTGGCATACATAATTTATGTATGTATGGTGATGACATATGGTTAAGTGTTGGAAGACTATCTTTGATGCATGGTACTGTTGGCAACCAATTCAACTTTTTATATGATCTTATAAGCTGCCTACACCTATGTCTTGCGAACATCAAATTTTCGTCGCATTTTTCAAATAGACGACATTTCATTTCTTGCGACATTTACACATTTGTCTCTGTTAAGTTTTCACGACTGTAAGTGTGAAAAGTTCTCCTTTCGAAGTTATTTTTCGATCATTATCTAAACTGTGGTTATTTCTTTTGCCATTATGCCTATTGC
>ML806280.1:8288-43431 GCA_009831015.1 Picea engelmannii
CGTGACCGTCGGATTTCCTAACTACAAATGAATACTAATGCATACTAAAGAAACACACTTTTACCTAACGACATATTAGACCAAGTAGATCTTAACTAACTCCTAAGTGTCTAAATATCCTAACACAAAAGAGGAAAGAATAGAGCGGATATATTGCCATCTTAAGATGTCAAAGTCCTTTAAAAGATCAAGTTTTATAAGAATACTTCGAGTTCTCATGGATTTAAGGGAGTGGATCACCTCATTTGCCAAGATGAAACTATCTATAATTTGATGTCCTTCCACATATCCCAATTTCTCCTTGGAGATAATGAAGGGTAGAATAGGCTTGAGTATAAGTGCAATGAATTTTTTTATGACTTTATAAATAACATTGTAGAATGTGATGGGTCTGAATTTTTTTGGATGGGTTTCCCATTCCTCCTTAGGTATGAGCATGAGGAAGGTGGAATTGAGAGTATCTAAGACCTTACCCGAGGAGTGGGATTCATCCACCAACTTCCAAACCTCTTTTTGGACCATTGACCAACAATGGTGAAGTAAGTATGTGGTAAATCCATCCGTCCTTGGGGCCTTTCCCACTGGCATTTCCTTCATATCTTGTTCCAACTCTTGAATGGTGATAGGAAACATGAGTGCTTCATTTTGTTCAAGGGAGATGAGAGTTGGTATGTGCTACATAATTTTATCAATGGCATGTAAGCGATTGGGGATCGACTCCGAAACAAGGTTTGTGTAATAGTTTATGAGCTCATCCTCCATATATTCATGCTCCATGAGTACCTGTCCGTGGTAGTTTTCCCATTTGGTGATGCTATTTACATGTGGAATATGTATCATGAATCTGTGGAAGAACTTGGTATTATTTTCACCTTCTTTGATCCATTGTCTCCTTGATTTCTAGTGCCAAAGGATTTTCTCTTGTTGTTGTCTTTCTTCTAGCTATTTTTTAATAAGCTCTCCCTTTGCCCGTAGGGAATCTGTAGAGCTTTGTAGAATGAAATATTTTTTAAACTTCTACATGCATTGCTCAATTGATATTTGGGATTCAAATTTATTTCCAAACACATTCTTGTTCCAGTCCCGTAAAAACTTCTTGATATTATTTAGATTTTATTGAAATTGATACCTAAGGGTGCCATGAGTTATTACTGTGTCTAACCACCATTTATAGGAGAGATCCTAAAAATATGGGTGGGTAATACATAATTTTTCAAAATAAAAAGGCTTGAATTTGGGAGTGTAGGTAGTATCAATCCATAATTGGATTGGCCAATGGTCCTAACCTGATTTGGGGATAATTCTTTCCTCTAGCACAAGATCCTCCAACATAAGGGATTACAATATCAAGAAGTGGTCCAACCTTCAAGAAACCTGATGGATGCTAGAGAACTTGTTGGTCCATGTGAAGACACCATTATGTGCTTCAATATCTATAAAATGCAGGTGGTCTATAATATTTTGAAAGTTTTCATTGTCCTTGTCCAATATTATAACTCCTCCTCTATCTTATTCTAGGGAGATGATGATGTTGAAATATCCTCCAAGTATCCATCTTTGCTAACTAACAACATTTCATGAAGATTTTATATTTTGTATGAAGTTGTCCTTTTTAGATGGTGATTAGGGACCGTAGGCATTTTTTATTATGCCCCCCTTACTGAAACCTATGGAACGATAGTGTGTTGTGATTGTCTAGGATGTAGAATAAAAACTATCAAAAGTGACTATAGTGGGGTTCCATAACATATCAATTCCACCTATCACACCATTAGAGTCACTAAATATACAAATGCTCTGACTCCATCACCTTGCAAAGAGCTCTTTTGTAGTAGTGCCCACAAATTTTATCTCTTGAAGAAATAGTATGTCTCGTTGCTTTTCCATTATATAGTTTAGGATAAGTCTATGCTTTGTTCTCCCATTAAGTCCTCTTATATTCAAAGANGTGGGGGGGGTGAAAATAATCCCTCAGTGAGATTTTGGATCTATCCTGAATTGATCATAAAACTTCCCACTTTGCAGATGACTAGTTGTGTATATTTATGGTCTCATCACTTGATTTCCTTGGTTGTTTTCCGATTATATTTCCCTGGGTATAGATTTATTTACAAAATTCCTCTCAATATAGATGTAGCCCCCATAGTGTATTAATTATATACTTTATGGATTTTGTATAGATGCTCATGAGGGAGGGATTGTGTCTCTTTCTTATTGTAATCCTCCTTGAGTAGGTCTATATCAATATCCACTAAGTATTTCTCATCAACCATCATTTCCAGGTGTTCCCCTTCTCCCGGTGGCTAGGCTCCAACCATATGGGTAGGAGAAATCGATGGTATTATCTTCTCCAGAATTGGTTCTTGAGTTTTTTTGGCTTTACCCTTGGCGTTTTCTTTGTTTTGATGAGAGTGCGAGTTTTCCACCTCCTGGGTATTGGGTAATTTGTTGAGAATGTCAAAAGAGTTATTGGTTGAAGGATTTTTTCTTTGTCTTGGCCCATAATTTTGAGTATTAGGCTTCTTACATCCTTGCACTTGGGAAAATCCCTCATTTTGTTTTCTTTTCTCTTCCTCTAATGAGCACGGAGAAAGACTTAGAGGGAAATCCTGAAAGAGATGGCCATGTCCATGACATATTCTGCAGCAGAAATAGATATGCTCGTAATCAATAGTTTGTGTCCATTCTTTGTCTTTCTATTCAAGGGTTAGGGAAACTGACAAAGCCTTATATATATTCATGTAAACATATTTATGAGCATATGAAGTGTTCCTTCTATGTCGTGTTTCTTATGAGGATTCGACATAGATCCCGAGGGTATTTCCTATGCATGTGAGTATTTCATCTAGCCATAACTCTTACGGGAGGGAATAAAGGAGGATCCAAACCAGAGAAAAAGAGAAGTCCTTTTTAGGGTTGAATTGATCCATCCAGAGTCTTAAGTATAAGCCTATCGATTCGAAGAAGTAGCGGCCATTCTCAAATATCCGGTCTTTGTCTTCTAGATTGAAGAACATAATTGTAAAGAATCCTTTTGAGCCTAGCTAGATTTTGTAGTGTCCTTTGGGGTTCCACCAAGCTTTGATCCATTTGATTAAATCTCATTTAGAGGGACAACATCCTAAAAATTTCCCTATCAAGGCATGTGCTTTCATAAAATGAATATTTTCCGCTATTCAAGTTGAACTGATGACATATCTTGGAGCCGTATTGATCCGTGGGATGCATTTACCTGGCTCCCACATTCAAGTCACTTTTGTATGGGAGTTTTTTTCTTCAAATTCCATCTCTTTTGTAGTCTGCTCCTCATCTTGAAGAATTTTCTCCCTTAGGTGTGGTGGAGGCTTAAATGTCAGTCTTGATTTCTTTGCTCTTGTCTATTCATTGGCAAAAACATTACTATATGAGGAGGCTCGCACCCCCTCGACCTCAACCATGGGAATTCTATCAATAATCCATGTTGCATAGGAGATATCCTATTGAAGTGAAGGATTTGGAAAAGGGTTTTAGAGGCCAAGGGGCACTACTAACATGAAACCCTAACTCCCGTAAAAAAAAATTGCGAAGATGATAAATCTTTGGTGCACTCCTTTAATGTTGTTCAATATTGTTTAGGAATTTATTCATAGGCAATATTGAGGGTTCCCACCTTGAAGGAGTTACATGTTTTCAATGAATTCATGGAAACATATAGGGTGTTTAATTTATATCCATACAAATTATGTTACTTCACAAAATATAATACTTTATACACGATTTAAAAAAAAAACAAAAAAAAAAAACATATTTTTTTAATTAAAAATATATTTTGAACCTGGTTGTTGTTTCAAACTATTTGAGTAAGTTGCAAATAACCATCTTAAAACTTTAATGTATATGATTTTTAATTGTGTAAATGTTTTTCTATTATGTGTCTGAAAAGTTTGACGAAGTTCCTCTTACTTCACTTCTCACACTTCTCATCATGAGTATAGTTTTCAAAACATAATTACTCTTCCTCACCAAAAGGAAAAAATATATATAAACACTAATGAGGCCACTAGGATATTTGGTATCCCACTAGGATTATGATCATTGTTAGGAGGTATTGTACATCATGGACCAATCATTGGGCCTTGAAAATGGTAAGGCAATGCAACAAATGACATAGCACCTAAATGATACTTCTCTAGATCAATGGGAATGATCAAGACCTCAAATCATCACACAACGTTTGTATAGGATATTTGGCCTCGAATTTGGAAATACATGAGCACCATTAGGAGGTATTCATGTAGAACAAAAATAGGTATTGATGGATTTATAATGTTGGTAAATGAGATCAAAGACCTTAGGCTCTAAATGATGGTTCTCTATCTACATGGCCATGGAAGAGGTCTCAAACCACTCCACATGACTTATGTATTGGATCTTTGGACTTTGACTAGGAATCTACTCATTGTTAGAAGGAATTTTAACCAAGAACCGATATTGGGTCCATAACATTGATCAAGGCATGATGTTGGAGTAGACATTTTTGGGGGAAAAATGCAACAAACGAGGAAGATTGGACCAAGAAGGAGAGCACGACAGTTTTTGAGGAAAAGCAGTGTGCACAATAGGATTTGTGTAAATCTAATGCAAATGTGGAAAAACCTAGCAATGTTAGGGTTATGGTTTTGCAGTCATATTGTAAGGGTTTATCCCATTTTTTTAATATACATACAAGAAGTCTAAGTTATAAGGAATAATATATCTATGTATCCTATCTAGGCTTTGCGAGATATTTGTATGGCTTTTTGAGTACTTGAGAGTGTCATTTTGGAGTTGAAGTCTGTTTTGAGAGCTGTGGAGTTCAGATGGAGTTAATCTGGAGATGTAGCTGAGGGTTAGATCACAATTTGTGGATCTTTGTGTGATATTGGTCCACCTCACTACTCTCTATTATGATTTAATGCACACAACACCTTTTGATGGATAAGAAAAGAAGCAGAGGATATTTGTGGATATAGCCCCAGGGGTGTGAACCACGATAAAACTCTTTGTGCAATGTGTCTAAATGTTTTACTATTTCTGCAGTTATGATTGAATGGTTAGATAAATTAATGAATGGTTTTACTTACAACACACACTAGAATAGATATGCAAAATGAATGTTATGAATGAATGAATGGATTTGATGAATACCATAATAGAATGCATGGTTAAGTAGAAATAAGGGTAAGAAGAACAACCCCAATCTTTTCCATGACTACAGATACATGCATCCTGTAGTCACCCTTATACTATTGAAATAATGTAACTACAAAGTGTATTCTTATTATTATTTGATATATTATTCATTGGATCAATCCCCATTGTGTATTGATCATGTTGGCTATTGTAAAAGGACCAAATCCCCTTTTGCGGATTGGTCATAATGTAATTGTAATAGGCAGAAAGAGAATTCAGCCCCAGAATATATCAAAGAGGCCACGAAATATAATAAAGGTGGTTATAACCACCCAGAAGAAGAAGTCAGTCCTGCCAGTGAAAGGAGACTCCCACACGTGCCAGTATTGTATAAATAAGGAGGCTAGCACCTTACTTAGACACACTTCACTTTCTCATTGAGAGACAAGTTTTAGAATTGCAGTTGGAGAAGAAAGAGAGAGAGTGGCGCATCTTTGGGAGAGGATCTTCTGTATTAGCTTGAGTTATCTCTTGGAATTGTATTGGCTATCTATAATAAGGAATTTTTGTTGGTTTTTCTTCCCCTAGAGGGTTTCCCAAGATAAATGTTCTGTCTCTTGTGATTGTGTATTTCTCAGTGATCTTGTCTTATGTTGTTGTTATCTATTGAAATCAAAGAACTATAATAATGGCTTAAACATTAACATGGTATTAGAGCCAAGATGAAGAGAGCATCTTTCACAAAAGAAAAGTGAAAAACATCATTGTTGTCGTACATGCAAATTAGGGATTTTGTTGGTGAGGTATTTCAGCCCTAAAACCATCTAGAAAAGTGTGCCCTCCCCCAAGGATCATTTTGGCACCTTTAGCGCACCTTTTCAGTGGCTAGATCTCCCGGAAAGTGAAACCCTAGTTTTCACAAAGTACCAGAAAACTAGAAAACTAGAGTACTAGAAGTAACATAAGTACCAGAGTACCAGAAGTACCAGAAAACCAGAAGCACTAGTCCAGAAATCCACAGATCAAGTTTGAGGGGGTAAAAGTTGGATTTTCAGAAATCTGACTGCACCAACTTACTCGCCTCAGCTCAGCGCATCTATCCCCTGGATCATAATTTCAAAATTTAAAGTTTTCAAAATTAGGGTTTTCTCATAAAACCCTAAATTGCAGTTGCAGTCTCAGAACCAGTTGCAGTTGCAGCCGTAGTACCAGTTGCAATCACCCTTTAAGTTTGTAAGAGTTGGTAATGATTACCACTCCTGCCAGATGGTGCCACTATCTGCAAATACTATCAGAGGTATGTAGTCACATATGCTTAAATGGATAAACCTTAAAGAGTATTTGCAGAAGAAGGGATCTCTTTCCATATATCTAGAAGAATCTCAAGATTCAACACATTTAGAGGAATGATGCAACCCAGGTGTGATTATTCTAATATGCATCTATTTGTTATGACATTATTTTGATCAGTGTTGCATGTTGAAGCTATGATCAAATTATTAGATGGATTAAAGTAGAGATCATATAGTTTATTTTCTAACCTAACCTTTTGTCAAGAGAGCATGTTATCCTAGTACAAAATACAGGTTGAATAAAACACTTGTGATCTTGAGTGAAGGAGACTTGGAAGGAAAGTAGCAACACTCCAGGTTCTAGGAGAAAACTTGTGTGTTAGTTCTAGGTTTTCGTGGAGGAATGTTGATCAAAACACTATGATAGTGTTGACCTCATTTTGTATTGTATTCCTTACCTTAATCTTTGATTCAGACAAGTTACAAGTAATAGCTCTAAAGGAGCTATTGTGATGATTGTTCGTGCTATTACTTTATATTATCAAAAGGATATTACTCTTGCCTGTTGTTTTTTTGACCTTGCTCCAGGTCACACGTAATAACCCTGAGGAAGTTGTAGTGAAGGTTGCAGAAGGCAACGTGCTAAAGGAGAGACCATAAATGAAGGAATCATCATTGGAAAAGAAAAAGGTGGCTTGCATAAGCTAAAGGGTCACTCAGAAGCTGCCATGACCCACACCATTGATAATCCATGTGAACTTTGGCATAGAAGATTAGCTCACATCAACTACAAGGCACTACCATACATATGCAAAGTGGTCACAGATTTACTAGAACTCAAGGTTGATCATGAAGGTGTATGAAATGGATGTGCACAAAGGAAGAACATCAAGAACCCCTTTTTGAAGAGAGACGACAAAGCAAAAGGAGTCCTAGAACTCATTCATTTAGATGTGTGTGGTCCAATGCCATCGTCCTCCATTAGTGGGTATGTATACTATGTATCATTCATTGATGATTATTCTCGTAAAACCTGGGTGTATTTCTTGAAATCTAAAGATGAAGTATTCAACAAGTTCAAGGAATTCAAAGCCTTGATAGATAATATTTCTAAAAGAAAGATCAAGATACTCAGGTAAGATAATGGAGGAGAATATACCTCAAAAGAGTTTGTGAACTTCTGCAAAGATGTTGGGATCAAGAGGGAACTCACTACTCCCTATAATCCTCAAAAAAATGGTGTCGCTGAAAGAAAGAACAAAACGATAATGGAATCTATGAAGACCATGATCCACGATTAAGATCTTCCTATGTGATTATGGGAAGAAGAAGCAATGACAACCGTATATGTGCAAAATCGATTGTCCCATAGTGCACTTGGGCTCAATACCCCGGAAGAGATGTTCACCAGAAAGAAGCCAGAGGTAAGCCATCTCAAAATATTTGGCTGCCCAGTATTTATACATATACTGAAAGAGAAAAGAAACAAGTTGGAACCCTTAGGAAAGAAGGGAATATTTGTGGGATACTGTGAGGTCTCCAAGGCCTTCAGGATCTATATACCAGGTCACCGCCACATTGAGATCAACAGGGATGTGACCTTTGATGAATATGCATCACTCAATAAATTGATAAAATGTTAGCTTGAAGAGGTACATGAAGAGGAACCCATAATCCCCAGAGTTGCAGAATCAGTGAGGGAGGTTCCCAGAGCTGTTGAACCAGTGAGGGAAGTCGTAACTTCCCCTGATGAGAAAATTCTAGAAGATCATGATGTAGCAGAGTTTCAAGAACCTCCTCAGATTATGATCTCCCATAAAAGAAAGCCAGCTTGGGCTAGAGAGATTATTCAATATGGAGAGAAATATGGTGTTCCCGAAGGAACCACGAGGCATGTGAAGAAACCTAAGTCATTCTCCAGTTATATGGATTTGATGTGTGATCACCTAGAAAAGGATCCTACCTACTTTGAAGAAGCCATTCAAAAGAAAGAATGGGCAGATGCCATGACAGAGGAATACCAATCCATGATAAAGATCGAAGTATGGGAAATAGTTCCCAGACCAAAGAGTAAAGACGTGGTATCCTCCAAATGGCTCTTCAAAATAAAACATGCTGCTGATGGAAGTATCGAGAAGTATAAAGCAAGATTTGTCGCTCGTGGCTTTTCTCAAAAGGAAGGCATTGACTATGAAGAGGCATTCACTCCTGTAGCCAGATACACTTCGATCAAAACCATAATATCTCTTGCAACTAAGATGAAGTGGAAGTTACACTAGATGGACATGAAGACAACTTTCCTAAATGGTTTCATTGAAGAGGAAGTGTATATAGAGCAACCAAAAGGATTTGAATTTGAAAACAAGAAGTCTCATGTCTACAAATTGAAGAAATCCTTATACGGATTGAAGCAAGCTCCTAGAGCTTGGTATGGCCGGATAGAAAGTTTCCTGAAGAGATTGGGATTTACCAAGAGTAAAGAAGATTCTAACCTCTACTTCAAGGTTATGAACGATGAGCCAGTAATATTACTTCTATATGTGTGTTAGCACCAATTCTTGCAAGCAGGCGAGCAAGTAGTCTGATTTCAACAACAAGGATCAATTGGAAAAGCAGATCGACGATCGATGGGGATTAGCGCAATGGATAGCGCCCAATGATTAGCAAAATGGATGGCGCCCATATTACAAATCTGGGTCGTCCGATCCAGTCGGGACAGGTGGTAGCCAGTCATAATTTCGGGGATCGATGTTTTGGGAGACAAGGGACCTCCCATTCATTGCAGCTAAAATTGTCGATCTATGAAATGCCGAAGGCACCTTTCGAGTTGAGCCCACGGTCCTAGCGCCAGGTAATGTCAAGCGATCCTGGGAATGAAGGAATCCCCCTTTTAAATAACAAATTCTATCTCGGTCCTTCACCTGAAGGACATGCGGTGCACATCCATGCTTTCATAGTTTAGTGGATCGATATTTCAAGGAAGAAGCGCATCGTGAACTCCCGGTGCAAGAAATCCTGAAAGGATCAGGACCATTGATCAGGAGGACATGCGACACATTATATGAGCCATGGGTGGGGCCCTTTGGGATTTTCATAATGTCAGTGCCGAATATGTAATCTTAGCCATCCATCCAAAAGGACGCATGGTGTGCGATCACATAGGCATGCCAGCATTCGGGAGTTCTAAGGGTAAGGGCTTCATATCTCAAAGCCCTGAACCCCGAAGCGATGAAAGTGCCTTTGACGATAAGCATAGGGTCACGACCCATGGTCACTTGAGGGAGTAGAAAAGGTTGTACAAAGGGGGCCAAAAGTGCCGAGTTGAGTTTCAGAAGGGGAGCACCGTGTTCTCTAGATTCTGATTCGACTTGATCTCAATCCTGATACCTTTTTGGAACGAATGAAGAAGAGAGGGGGTGGTTGAAACCTCACCTCACCCATTAATTGCAAGGTATGGAGGTCCCGACAGGAAGTCCACCTGAGGTGGTCCTCTGTACTGGTTTTTTCCATAGAAGCCATGCAGAGTCCTCGACTCCCTAGGGAAGTCTGCGTACGCTAATTCAGCATTTAAGGGCTCAGCTACCCCCTGGCGCGAGCCATGCAGAATTAAATTGGCGTATGACAGAGGAGTTCAGGCTAGATTTGATTGAAGAGATGCCTCATCCTGAAAGTCTAGGAGGCCTTTGATGGGAAAATGTTTAGGAGCATATATACTTAGTTTTGATATTTTTCAAGGCATCGATGGTAGAGCGAAGCTCCCAATTGTAAAGTTTTAATAGACACTCCAGTTCTCTGGTTATGCATCTGTATGTAAGATTTATTGTTTAATGACAGACAATTTTCTTACCCCATCTAGTTTTCATCTCATACTGAGGGAGTTCATGATTGACTGATTCACATGAATTATTGCAATTATGTTACGATAAAGGATTTATTGTTGCATTGTTGTATTCTCCGGTTTTCTGCGTTTGAAAGTAAGAAGATCTTGCGTTTAGATGTTTTCTCCTACAGTTTGTTAGAAACCTGATGTTTACGATAGACCTTTGCAGTTCTCTTATACAAGTCTTCCCCCTACTCACCCTTACTACAACTCATTGTCTGAAGTTTATCTAAGACCTCACTTGCCCATGCATGCCTGGCCTAGTTTCGGAGTTAGAACAACATTGTTTTGAGTTAACTTCCATTCAATCACCCCTTTTTATAAACAAATCATGACATAAATTGATGGGGGTCGAGCTCTGCTCCTGCTGCAATCCAGGAGTGACTTCTGACGCTAAAATTTCTGGCACCGTTGTCAGGGACGAAGTTGAAAATTTTCCCTGGGATTGAACTACATTGAGCCTCTGATTCTGAAGGTGCATCAGGCATTAGAGCCCTTAAATATTGCTACTATGCACCTGGCGACTCCGCTGTGGTGACTCCAAGGTTTCCACATCATTGTTTCAGTTGTGGCTACTTTAGCATGCCTGAAAGCTAACCCAGAGGAGCTTTCTCGAGAAGGTCTCAGCAGCTTCTTTCTCAGCCTAAGAACATTCCTAGGGTAACGACAATGTTAAGATCTGGCCTTTGATGGTGAATAAGGACCAGGCACAGTCAAAGCTATAAATCTTTCACCTGGCGACTCCATGATTCAAGGATCAATCAACGAATCCACTAGTTCGATATGGAGAAAATCTTAGCTCAAAGATTTGCTTTCTATGACTTTTCCCAGATAGTTGGTTTTCCTAATGCACTTCCTAATAGAGACATATGGGAAAATTTCCTCCCTGAATTTCACGCAAAGAGTTCGAAGGTACCAGCTGAGAATTTACTAGACTTTCATGAGGTTATTCATCGACTTAATATCATGCATGAAGATGTCCAGATTAAGCTCTTCAGCTATTCATTAAAGGGAGTTTCTCTTGATTGGTGTCGATCTCTTCCCACTGCAAGTATCCATTCTTTGACAGATTTTCATACAACTTTCAATTCATTTTGTAAAGATTACTATCCAGCTGATTATTTGTATGAAAACTATTGTGAGGAGTTTTCTTTGCTTCATGAAGCCTCTGCTGGCCCTGAAGACCATGTCCATGATAGAGATTTTACTGTGGAGGAAAGCATTTTCCATGAAAAAATAGAGGTGTTGAATGATATTAATTGTGTTAGCCCTAGAACGGAAGCATCTGACATTATTTTAGATGCACCTGTTCTTTTAGATGATCATAAAGAGCAACATGCCTCTTGTGAAAATTATGAGCTTATAGAGCAGATGTGGTCTATAGTAAATGGCTCACCTGGGTATTGGGTTGAAGTAGATGTTCCTAGCAACCCTGCTTATGATGACAAAGACCTTCTCATTTTTAAAGAGGGGTTAGTTGTGGAAGAGGATTTTTCTCTTTTCCTCCAGGGGGTTTCTCATGATATATTTTTGCCTGGGATTAAAGACAAAAATATTATGTATGAGAAGACAGAAGCATCAGGTTCCACTATCCGTGAAACGGATATTTTTGACGAGACCACTAGTCTAGAAGAAGATCATAGGGATAAGGGTCAGCCCTTTTTTGGTGAATGTTATAGTGATGATGAGCAACAAGCTTATCCTACATTTGATCACTATAAAGACACTGACCAACATGACAGTGAGAAGATCCATCCCTTGGTTCCCATTTATGATGAATACAAATTTGATACGGGGGGAGGCCAAGAAGAAGAGGAAAAGGAACCAGAAGAGAAGCTGAACACATATTTCATTTCAGAGCCAGTCAGCGAGCAACCACCACCTGAGAACAACGAGCCTACATTAGTCATCCACTCACATGTGCTTATCATAGATATTCGGCCACATGTGAGCAACTTTGTAGTAGAGGAGGCTACCTACCGCCCATTTTCCGAAATTCACCACTCATTCTATGACCCTGTTAGCAAATACATGGAGTGGCATGTCCTTTATGCCTTGGAGCTTCCCTATTTCATATCAACTTTAGCCTGTGAGGAGAAGTTGAAGAGTGTAGTCGTTCTGCTGTCATGGTTACACCATCTGTTGGTGACCATCGACATAAGGAAGGAGCTTTTATTCAGGAAGCTTCTTGGATGGCTATGGTGGAAGTTTGCTTTCACCTAGCCCCATGTAAAGGATTTTATTAGCTTATGACTGTACATAAATAAGCTCCTTGGAGTGTCTATGTTTAGTTTGTTTGGTTTTTTTACTTTTCGGCATATATTTCTCAGTAGGAGGTTTGAGCTTGACTCCATAGCCCAACAACAAAGCACTAAAACTGCAAAATGAATTCTTAGAGCATCACAGGGATGACTCTATCCCCCATGGAGCCTAATGTTAGAATCAATTCTTGCAAGCAGGTGAGCGAGCAATCTAATATCAATGGCGAGGATCAATTGGCAAAGTAGATTGACGGTCGGCGGGGAATCCCAGTTAACAGAGTTGCTCCGTGATTAGCACAATGGATAGCACCCATATTACAAATCTGGGTCATCCGATCCAGTTGGTACAGGTGGCAGCCAGTCAAAATTTCAGGGATCGATGTTTCGAGAGACAAGGGACCTCCCATTCACTGCAGCTAAAATTGCCGATCGGCAAAATGTCGAAGGCACCTTTGGAGATGAGCCCACAGTCCTAGTGCCAGGTCATGTCAAGCGAGCATGGGAATGAAGGAAACCCCCTTTTAAATAACAAATTCTATCTCGGTCGTTCACCTGAAGGACACGTGGCACACATCCGTGCTTTCGCAGTTTAGTCGATCGGGAATTCAAGGAAGAAGCGCATCGTGAACTCCCGGTGCAAGAAATCCCGAAAGGATCAGGACCATCGATCAGGAGGACATGCGGCACATGATCTGAGCCATGGGTGGGGCCCTTCGGGATTTTCATAGTGTCAGCGCCGAAGACGTAATCTTAGTCGTCCATCCAAAAGGACGCGTGGTGCGCGATCACATCGACATGTCGGAATTTGGGAGTTCTAAGGGTAAGGGATTCATATCTCAAAGCCCCGAACCCCGAAGTGTCGAAAGCACCTTTGAGGATAAGTGTAGGGTCATGGCCCATGGTCACTTGAGGGAGTAGAAAAGGCTATACAAAGGGGGCCAAAAATGCTGAGTTGAGTTTCAGAAGGGGAGCACCGTGTTCTCCAGATGCCGGTTCGACTTGATCTCAATCCTGATACCTGCTTAGAATGAATGAAGAAGAGAGGGGGTGGTTGAAACCTTGCCTCATCCATTAATTGCAAGCTATGGAGGTCCCGACAGGAAGTCTTCCCGAGGTGGTCCTCTGTACTGGTTTTTTCCAGAGAAGCCATGCCGAGTCCTCGACTCCCTAGGGAAGTCTGCGCATGCTAATTCAACATTTAAGGGCTCATCTACCCCCTGGCATGAGACATGTAGAATTAAGGTGGCATATGACAGAGGAGTGCAGGCCAGATTTGATTGGAGAGACGCCTCATCCCGAAATTCTAGGAGGCCTCTGATGGGAAAATGTTTAGGAGCATATGTACTTAGTTTTGATATTTTTCAAGGCATCGATGGTAGAGCGAAGCTCCCAATTGTAAAGTTTTAATAGACACTCTAGTTCTCTGGTTATGCATCTGTATGTAAGATTTCTTGTTTAATGACAGACAGTTTCCTTACCCGGTCTAGTTTTCATCTCATACTGAGGGAGTTCATGATTGATTGATTCACATGAATTATTGCAATTATGTTACGATAAAGGATTTATTGTTGCATTGTTGTATTCTTCGGTTTTTTGCATTTGCATGTAAGAAGATCTTGCATTTAGATGTTTTCTCCTAGAGTTTGTTAGAAACCTGATGTTTACAATAGACCTTTGCAGTTCTCTTATACAAGTCTTCCCCCTACTCACCCTTACTATAACTCACTGTCTGAAGTTTATCTAAGACCTCACTTTCCCATGCATGCCTAGCCTAGTTTCGGAGTTAGAACAACATTGTTTTGAGTTAACTTCCATTCGATCACCCCTTTTTATAAACAAATCATGACATAAACTGATGGGCGTCGGGCTCTGCTCCTGCTGCAATCCAGGAGTGACTTCTGATGCTAACAATGTGGATGACTTATTCTTAACTAGAGAAGAAAAGCTCATCATTGAATGTAAGAAGAGACTTGCTTCAGAATTTGAAATGAAAGACCTTGGCCTATTACATTATTTCTTAGGTCTTGAGGTATGGCAGATTCTAGAGAGGATCTTCATTAACGAAGGGAAGTATACAGTCGAAATCCTGAAGAGATTTGACATGTTGGAATGCAAGTCCATGAATACACCCATGGAAGCGAAGCTGAAGTTGCTGGTCAACACTTTGTCAGAATTGATTGATGCCATGCTGTACAGACAGATTATTGGATTGATGATGTACCTGATGAACACCAGACCATACATTTGTTTTTCCATGAACACCTTGAGTCAGTTCTGGTAGAACCCTAACATGTTCACCTTATGGATGAAAAACATGTGATGAGGCACCTCAAGGGTACATTAGATTGTGGTCTCAACTATGATGGAGATAATGATTTCACATTGAGTGGATATACTGATGTAGATTGGGAAGGAAGTGTTTCTGACAGGAAAAGAACTTCAGGATGCTGTTTCAATTTGGGATCAACCATGATCTCATGGCAGAGTAGAAAGAAATCCAACATTGCTCTCAACACAGTGGAAGCAGAATACATTACTTCATGTTCTGCCAGCTGCGAATCTATATGGCTTCGAAAGTTGTTGACTGGTCTATTTGACCTAGATACGGAAGCAACCATGATCCTATGTGACAACCAGTGCTGCATAAAGATGACAGAGAATCCTGTATTCCATGATAGGTTGAAGCACATAGAGATCCGATATCATTATATCCGTGACATGGTGCAGAGAGGAGCCATAAAGATCCAGTATGTTAGCATGGATGAATAGTTTGCTGATGTGTTGACCAAGCCTCTATCTCATGTAAAGTTTGAGCACTTTCGAGATAAGATTGGTATAGTCTGAAAGGACCTTCCTCAAAAGGGGGAGTAGTTGCTGTGATAAGACATCTCTTGCTTCTATCTTTATTTCTATGACGTAAAGCAAAACGATGTGATGAGACTAGAACTGTGCTTCTGGCTTAACAAATGCGACGTAAAGACAGTCTAGTATCCTGCTTCTAGCTTGATTTCTATGACATAAAGTGGGATGAGCATCTTTATTCCAGCTTCATTGCTATGATGTAAAGAAAGAAGATGTGATGTGACTAGTACTAAGCTTCCAGCTTGATAGCTGTGACGTAAAGCCAGTCTAGTATCTTTCTTCCAACCTGATGGTTGTGGCGTAAATAAAGAAGATGAGATGAGACTAGTAATATTCTTTTGGCTTGACAACTGTGACATAAAGCCAGTCTAGTATCTTGCTTCCAACCTGATGATTGTGACGTAAATCAAGAAGATGTGATGAGACTAGTACTGTGCTTCTGGCTTGACATCTGTGATGTAAAGCCAGTCTAGTATCTTGGTTCCAACCTGATGGTTGTGATGTAAAGCAAGGCGATGAGATGAGATTAATATTGTGCTTCCATCTTGATAGCTGTGACTTAAAGCTAGTCTAATAGCCTTCTTCTAGCTTGATTGCTGTGACGTAAAGAAGGACGAGTTTCTTGCTTCCATCTTGACTGTTGTGACGTAAAGCAAGACGAGCACTGTGATTCCATCCTTACATATGTGATGTAAAGCCAGTCCAGTATTATGATGATGAGCCAGCCTCATGCTGTGATGATGATGTATTAGTTTTATACTAATTCATATTGATGTAGATTATGATTGCATTCCTTTGAGAATGATGATGCTACCGATGAAGAAAACTTCCGATGATTTATAGATATGCCAGGCAGTGTTCCAAGATGATATTGATGATGTTGTCCTCTCAGCCACTTGATGTTGTTGATGATGTTGTCCTCTCTCTCTCGCCTGATGCTGTTGAAGAATACCCTTCTTGTTAAGGGGGAGTGTTGAAATAATGTAACTACAAAGTGTATTCTTATTATTATTTGATATATTATTCATTGGATCAATCCCCATTATGGATTGATCATGTCGGCTATTATAAAAGGACCAAATCCCCTTTTGCGGATTGTTCATAATGTAATTGTAATAAGAATAAAGAGAAGTCAGCCCTAGAATATATCAATTAGGCCCTGAAATATAATAAAGGTGGTTATAACCACCCAGAGGAAGAAGTCGACCTTGTCAGTGAAAGGACACTCCCACATGTGCCAATCTTGTGTAAATAAGGAGGCTAGTGCCTCACTTAGATAGACTTCACTTGCTCATTGAGAGACAAGTTTTAGAATTGCAGTTGGAGAAGAAAGAGAGAGCGTGGCACATATTTTAGAGAGGATCTTATGTATTAGCTTGAGTTATCTCTTGGCATTGTATTGTATATCTATAATAGGGAAGTTTTGCTGGGTTTTCTTCCCCTAGAGGGATTCCCGGGATAAATGTTGTGTCTCTTGTGATTGTGTATTTCTTAGTGATCTTGTCTTATGTTGTTGTTATCTATTGAAATGAAAAGAACTATAATAATGTCTTAAACATTAACATATACCACCTCGTGTGAGATTATATTGTGCACTCTATGTACAGTGTAGCCTTCTAGTTTACCGGAAGGGATGATGGTGATAAGGGATTTGTTGGAGAACTAAAGTAGAACCCGGGTCAACCCATACGTCCAACAAATGATTCTATTTCCAGATAGAACTCAGAGGGAGATCTAGGAAGGGGTTTTGTGAAGAAGATGTAGTGGTAGAAAGGGATGTTCAGGCCATGGAAACCTACAAAGCAAGATATTAAAATATGGTTGGAGAAAAAGTAGTTTAAGTTCACGATGAAAGATAATAAGGGTGCAAGGTATACATTGCACCAATATCTATAGAGGTATGTGTTTATTGATTTACCTGAAGAATATTTCCGTTTCTTTCCATAGTTATTACAAGAGTGGTTGTTGTTATACATTATTTTGGTCACCTCAGTGATCACCTCAAAACATGTGTTAATGTTCCTTGAAAATATTAAAAGAAGACTTTCTCCATGGGAAACGTGATTTGCCTTCCTCCTTCAAAAACCATGTCAAGGAAGGTCATCGCACTCTGCCATATGCATGGGGTGAGATGATGCATGATTGTCACACTCTGCCCTAAACTTGGACTACGACGTCATCACGTGCTACTTGTACATAGGGTGTGATGATTCTTAAAGCATAGGAAATGTCAAATTTCATGAATGTTCTAGAAGGGAATCTTTTAGAAGATGAGGTGGCCTCTAATCGGTTTGGATATTACTTGCTTCTCTGATTTGGTGGGATCATCCTAATATCCTCATCCATATCTCTTTCACACTATATAAGGAGGGATCTCTCATGGAAAGGCTAAGGTTGAATAGGATAATATTTTTATGGAGAGTTCTGCCTCAGATTATGCTTGAGATATTTGCTTTAGTTCTTCAAGACAGATTGTGGATCTTCTTCATTCAAGGCATTGGAGAAAAGGTGTGTGTGTTGAAGAAAAGAGCCATCAAAAGGGGACCTTGCAACAACAAGGCATAGGTTTTATTCTCCACTTTCTATTCACTTAATATAGTAATACATTTCTTCCCTATATAAGCATCTTGTCTTCTATTGTATAATTCCTTGATCATATACATAGACTTCATTAGAATACATGTATCTTTGTTTTCCTTCGTTGTTGGTTTGTGATTATTAGACAAGATTACTATTCTTCAAACTCAAGGAAGGAGCTATAAGGACGACACTAGCAAGGATCAAGTGTTGTTTAAAAGGTATGTCACTTGTACCTCATTAAACTAGTTTATGTGATGAAGTTTAAGGAGACGTGTGTATTATGTCCTGTTTTGTTCTAGTTTCTTGTGGAATCTAGGGAGATTTGTTCATGTCTACACTTACCGATTAATATGATAACAAAATTGGTGACAATACTGGGGAATCGAATTTCTTTTGGGTTTTTGCCTCTTATTTTATTTTAGCCTGCCTTCTTTTGGTCAAATTCATTCTCCGAGTCTATGGGTGATCCATCTAGACTCCCTGGGTCTAAAAGTTCAGTGAATTTTTTTGTCTTTCTTTCCATTTTCCTTTAGTTTCAGATATCGTCGCACTGTAATCTATAGATAGACTATGACGATTCTTTGATATCGCACTGTACTGGTGCATACCAATGCGACGACCTCGCTCTGTACCTTGTTGGCAGCATGCAACGACCCTAGATCATCGCACTATGATCCACTACCACCTGCGACGATTCATGTAAGAATTGTTGAAGATAACCAATTTTTCTTTTTCCTACCCAATGTTTCCTCAATTTCCTAGGATGAAATTATGACAACAATGATTGATTGATTTATAAGTTTGAATATTGCATTTGATTGATTTTTGGAAATTGAAAATTTTTCTTTGCAAATTTTGCAAGTTTTACTTTTGATCTTTGTCACAAGGGTATAATCTCTAGATCTTGGTTCTGAGTGCTTGCTTGACAAAGAATCTTTGATTTATTTGAAGTTTTGGATTGTTTTTTATTTTTGGATTGTTCTTTGATTGAGAAACATTTTTGTTTGCATTTGACAAAATGTTTTCCCATCATTTTGTTTTTTTCTACATTATAGTTTGATTTGGGAATGGTGTTGAGAGTGTGTTGATTTTCTTGGATTACACTTTTTTTCCTTTATTGCATCTTCGATCTCATTTGAGAAAGAAAGAACTGAAGTCATTCTTGTTTTTAGTGATCTTTCAAAAGAAAATTGTTGCATTCAAAATATTTGTTGAAGGAGAAAATTGGAAAATTTTGTAGCTTTTGATTATTTGGAATTTCGTTCATTCAAAAATTCGTAGGTTTTGTATTTCAAAGAAAGATACCTTCTCCTTGTTGTAATTAGATTTCATTGAATTGAAATATTACATACTCATCTCTTATTTCATTTTATTGGGTCAAGTTCAATACATCATCAGTTTCATTTCCGTCTCCTTTTTTAGTAAACAATAGCCTTTAAAATACAATGTAATTTTAAAATTTATTAGCAACTTTTGTTTTCTAGAAATTCTTTTCACCAACATTAACTAGAATAACATTTTGGAATAGGTTGCAAGGCACACTCTCCAAAGCATCAAAACACACAATAGTATCTTGTGATAGGGAGAGTTCAAATCCACTTTCTACATTTTTTCCTGGGAAACCCTTCTAACATAAGGGTCAATCATGAGGTCGCATTAAGATTGGCAGAGTTACTCACCCTGCTTTGTAGGTCTTGGTGTAGATATTGCACATATTATTGGGGGTCAATTGAGAATAAAATACTATGGGGACCTTCTCAAGTTGATTTCGGGTTAGAAACTCTACCTTTGCGCGTGGATGAGACTGTCGACTTTTTCCGTAGGCATCATTGTCATAATTGGTAACCTTAGTAGCCTAACTCTTTAGGGTCTTTACCTGAGGTGTCTGTGGAGGGGAAAGTATTCACAGTACCTAGAATTGACGTTGGCCAAAATCACTTGAGCTCCTTGGAGGGTATACCCATGATTATGTGTGGGAGCTTGCACCAGGGTGTAAGTTCGTTAAGAAGGTCGCCAACGTAAATTTTCCACCCACTTATCTCAGCCCTTTCTTGTCTTGATTTCATGACATTGGATTTCTTCACCAACTAGTGACTTCAAAATAAGAAGGTTTGTTTGCTTGGTTTGATTTCTAGATTTTATTAGTGAATGTTGTTTGTTTCTCTAGTTGGCCATAGATTTGTTTCATTCTTTATTTGGTGCGGCCAACATCAGCCCTCTCCATTCACATAGGATGCAAGGGATACATTTGGAAGATCCAGAAGATTACATCCCTTTGCCTCTTAACTCACCAAAGGGTTCTCTTGAAGGAGTAGTCAATAACGACATAGCCTCTGAAATTGGAAGTTCTACCTCGTTGGAGGAATCAATACTTCACGTAAACCCGTTATTGAGTGTTGTACAAGATCCACATTTCTTCCTTATTAATTCCTCGGGAGACATTATTGTTGAAGAATACATTGAAATTACTATTGGACCTCACGCAGAGTCTGGTTTAGATGATCCATTATTTCAAAGTGAGTCATTTACAACTCCGGATCATGCTTTTAGGAATTTTTATCCTAACACTCTTGGTCCTAGTTGTACTCTTTGGAGGACCTCTTCAGGACAAGATATTTTTGATAAAATAGGAATGAGCAATTTATGCTTGAAAAATCCTAATCAACCTATGGCGTCAGAAACTCCTGTGAATTCCACTACTTATACCATACCTTTAGATCATTTTACTAGTGCAACTAGTAATTTCGTTACAGTTTCAGACCAATTGTTGGTTGGTTCTCACTCAATTCTTCCTCTCCAGCTCACTAGCTCTACCATGGTCTCACAAGCTACGCCTTTTTTTGACGAAAATACGATGATTAACCAAGATCCTATTGGAACACATCTTCCGCTTAGATCAAGTCCATCACTTCCCCCTACGTATCGTGCTTTGAATACTTCCATCACTATTCTTTCCTAGAATCCATCTGGAGGGTCTAATATTTTTGTTCCTCCTGGGTATAATGTTGCTAGTGATTTTGTTCCTACACCTGCCCAGGTTCTCTCTAGGGTGCCTAACATCCCTCCTCTACCTTCACCTAGAGGATCTAATCATCCTAGCCCTATTAGATCCAATCCCATTGGAGGCACTAGTCATTCTGTCACTTTTGGTTTTTAGATTCCTGTTGGAGGCCAACCTCAAGTTGAGGGGCAACCTCAAATTGGGGGACAACCTCACCTTGGGGGGACACCTCAATTTGGAAGCCATAACCCAATTTATGGGAAAAGTATACCTTCGTTACAATCTCAACCTTGGAGTATTCCTTTCCAAGGGAATCAACATCTGTCTCGGGGGAAACATCCTCAAATTAATTCTTTTACACCCTCTAATCTCAGACAACCATTTCCAGGTTCTATGACTCCTACTTGGGGTCAAAAATTTCAAGCTAATGCTCCTTTCCAAGGGAGATTACTTAATCAAAACCCTCTGCAACCGAATCTTTCATGAATGTCTAACTATCTATAGACTGATTATGGTCCTACTGGTATACCTACGGGACTACCTCCTCAAAACTACCAGTTTCCTCAAGTGAACATACAGTTGTCATTTCTTGCTACTTTGGATTTAACATATTTATCTAGGATTTTGAATGATCCTATTTTTCATTCTCCTTATTGGCCCATCATACCGACCAAATTACCATATGACATTCCTAAGTTTGATGTTCGATCAAGAGAAGACCCAAATAATAATGTCATGACTTTCCATATTTGGTGTTCGTCCAACTCATTTATGGATGACTCTATAAGATTATGACTTTTCCAATGAAATCGTATGGGTTCGGCAACCAAATGGTATATTGAGTTACCAAAATGATTCTTTAATGACTTCAGTACCCTACTCATTTCCTTCTTAACGCATTACCAATTGCCAATTTGATATGAGACATGAACTGATATTTTGAGTTCATTTAAACAATCCTCTTCCACTCATATTTATGATCATAGACATGAGTGGAGGAGGAGAAGACGCTTAATCAAAGTTCCCCTTCCTGATCAATTGTTGGCTGATTGGTTTACCAAATCACTCATTGGGCCTATATCCCATGATGTTTCCATGGGTGGTGTCAATCTTGAAGAGAAGGCGATTAGTTGTGCTCAATATTTAGATCTCGTTTATTCACAAACATACACACTATACGACTTGATCCCTGATGTTCCTCGTCCTTCTACGAATCCTACCCCAACACCTCCAGTAACTTCTCATGTTGTTGATGGCATGATTGGCACTTTTCATGTTAAGACTCAGTCTACACAAGCCAGTCATACCAATCCCAAGTCTACTAGTTCTAATGTACAAAATACTCCTAACCCAACTCCTTCCCCCGGTAAAATCTTTGAAGTCAATTCGGTTCAATCTACACCTACCGGTAAAAATCAAAATAAAAAGAAAGGGAAGGGTAGGAATAAGGAGGAAGAAAATAATAATCAACAATATGAGAAACCCAAAACACAACGTGTTAATGAGAAATACAAACGTAATCCATGTTATCCTTTCCTTATTTGTGGTGATGATAATTATACGAAAGATTTTCCATGACGTGATGAGGTTACTAAGTTCCTGCAAGGGACTTGGAAACCTCCTACACCCATCATCTTGTCACAACCTTTTCCTTCTCAGCAACAGGCTCAATTGGTCATTCATGACCAACCTTCTCCCTCTACCACATCTTATGTACTTATGTGTACTAGTGAATCCAAGAATAACGAAGTTACAGCTGCAAACTGAGCCAAAGATTATAGTCCTTCGAAAGAGAAAGTGGATGATTTACCACCTCCGTTAGTTCAACCTTCTCCACCAACTTCACCTCCAAACAGTCCTCTTCATCTCAAATGACCAGACCTAGATATAGTTCTTTGTCCTCCTCCCAAGGGCGTTGGTCGAAAGTCCTCATTCAATCCTCACACACATGCTGCCCAAAACTATAGTATTGTATAAGACCTTGCACAAGCACCCTCTGCGATGTTGGATCTCGAAGTCCTTCAAAGTTGTCCTACTCAATGAAATGAACTATTATATTGGTGGAATTGATCCTACCGATACTAATTTAATAATCTTTGACTTGGAAGACCATATTCCAAGGCTTTCGCCTCAATTAGCGTTTCAAATTCAAGTTGTTGTGGACAATAAGAATATATGTCGAACCGTTATTGATGAAGGAACCTTGACTTGGGTTATGTCTATTACTTGTTGGAAATACATAGGCTCTCTTGCCTTTATCGAGTCACACAATAGTCTTAAGGCCTTCACTGGTACAGGGTTTAAACCTTATGGTGTTCTTCCTTCGTTGTCTATTATGTTAGAAGGCAAGGTGGTTAATGTTGAGGTTGAGATATTTGATGGACCTCTTGATTACAACCTTCTACTCGGTCGTAGCTAGATTGACTCCATCCACACAGTTTTTTCTACTCTTTTCTGTGTGTTACGTTTCCCACACCAAGGAAAATTCATTACTGTTGATCAACTGGCCTTCTTTAATTCTAATTCACGTACTAGAAACATACCTTTTATTTTGAAAACACTTCCTGGGTATGAGAGTGTCGATGTGGGTCTTTTTAAAGATTCAACCTTGATGGGTACTTTTCCTATTCTGCCACCCGATATTCCTCCTTTTGTCTCCTCGATTAACATGATATCAACCTCTATTCGTGAAACCCCTGATTCCTATGACCCATGGGTAGTACCTAGCTCTAGTGACTATCTTCATTATGGTGACATAATTCCTCTAAGTCTGGTGGAATCATCTTATCAAGCTATTCAATCAGAAACTCCTTCTCCTCCTCTTGGTGATACATCTCCTGATTCGTTCCATGTGATCTTTCCTACTGATGAGATGATCATTAAAGTCATGTCCATGGAAGATACTCCATGGGACGATTGGTATCATTGTTCTATTCTCTTCCTAGAAAAAGATACCATAGAGTGTTACTAATGGATTTCGACTTCGTTGACCGTTGTTTTTATTTCTTCTATTCCCGAGTCAACACACAACATTTTGTATGAAGGGAACTTGAGTAATATTTCACTTACCTTTCCTCTTGACATATCAATTAAACTCAGAGTCGTGGAAAATTTTCATGTTAGTGCCTCATGTTCTGTTGATGAGGTTCGCACTTATAAATCCCTTTTCCAAGAATTTTGTGACGTTTTTTCTTGGAGTTACGAAGAAATTCCTAGTATTGATCCTGATATTGTTGTGAATGAGATTAATACTTACTCGAATGCTAAACATGTTTGACAGAGAATTCTCCCAGTACATCCACATAAAGACGTTGCTATTAAGATTGAATTTGAAAAACTTCTTAAATCCGACTTTATCTATCTTGTGGCTTCGACCGATTGGGTGTCCAATCTTGTTTCGATTAATAAAAGGCAAGGCACAATCCACATTTGTGTAGATTATAGGGATATAAACAAATCTTGTCCCAAAGAAAATTATCCAACCCCTTTCGTTGACCAGATTGTTGAAGACTGTGCTGTGAGTGAAATATTCTCCTTGATGGATGGTTTCTCTGGTTATAATCAAATCAATATTTAACCTGTGGATCAACATAAAATTGCCTTTATTTTCCCTTGGCAAACCTTCGCATACATGAAACTACCTTTTGGTATGAAAAATGTTGGGGTGACTTTTCAATGATCTATGTATTATGTTTTTCACGAAATTAAGCACATCGTCCAACCCTATCTAGATGATCTACGGGCACATTCCATGCATTGTGAATATCACTCGACACATTTACGGGCACATTCCATGCGTCGTCAATATCACCCGACACATTTACGAGCCATTTTCATACGCTGTCGTTATTATCATATATGTTTGAATCCACACAAATGTGTTTTTTGTGTGGAATCCAAACAACTTCTTAGTTTTATCATGTCTATACATGGGATTTGAGTAGACCCCTTGAAGGTTGTGGGTATTCTTAATATACCTCCTCCTTCCACACTACGCCAACTCCAAATTTTGCAAGGGAAGGTAAATTTTTTACGTCGATTCATTCCCAACTATGCTTAATTAATGAAAGGATTTACTCGGCTTATCAAGAAAGGTTACGATTTTTCATGGGACAACACTGCAAAAAAATATTTTGAAGCTTTGAAACTCACCTTAACCTGTACACCACTATTGTTTCCACCCGATTATAGTCGATATTATTTCCTGTACTTAGTTGCTTTAGAATCTACCATTTCTATGCTTTTAGTCTAAGAGGATGACTCACAGGATGAACATATTATATACTATTTGAGTCGGAGTCTCACGACTGCCAAAATCGAATATACACATGTGGAGAAACTAGCCTTGGCAGCTGTTAAAGATGTTCAAATTTTTCGTCACTACATCCTATTACGCAGAATCACAGTCATTTCCGATTGCAACCCCATGCTACATATCCTTAATCGAAAATTGTTGGGGGGGAAAGTACTCTAAATGGATAGTTATTCTCTAGGATTTTGATTTGGATTTTGAACGTGCCAAGTCAAAGAAGTCTTTGGTTTTTGTCGAACTGATATGTGACCTTCCCTCTACTCAGACATACACTGTGGCAGAGGATTTCTTACCTGACGAATCCCTCTTTCTGATCAATTCTGATGACATATGGTACATAGATGTTATCATCTATCTCCAAACCCAAACTTTTCGGTCAGATATTTCTAGTGCAGATCGTCGTCATATCTGGTATCAAGCCCGTCAATATATTATCCTTGGTGATACCCTTTATCACCGTGGTATTGATTCCATATTTCGACAATGTCTCACTTATGATGAAACTAAGAAAGATTTGAATGACTGTCACTCTGGAGCATGTTGCAGTCATATGTCTGGGTATGACACTTCCCAAAAGATCTTACGAGCTATTTATTTCTAGCCTTCGTTGTTTAAGGATTTCATTACTGTCATCCATAAATGCCATGCTTGTCAAACCTACAACAATAAGATCAGATATCACCCCGCTCCTCTTCACCTTGTATTTTTCATTGGTCCATTCACTAAATGGGGCATTGACTTCATGACATGTAACCCTCACTCGGTCGGGGGGCATGGATACATTATTGTAGCTGTGGATTATTTCACTAAGTGGGCTGAGGCGATGCCTACATTTGATAATATCGGGAAAACTGCATCGTTATTCATATTCAATCATATCATTACTAGATTTGGTGCCCCTCACGCCATTGTTACTGATCACAGTTGTCATTTTCGCAATTTCATCATGTCTTAACTTACAGATAAGTTGGGTCTTCGACATGAAAACTCAACCCCCTATTATCCACAGGCCAATGGCCAGGTTGAAGAAATCAACAAATTTCTCACTACTATACTTCGACGGATGGTAGGAATTCATAATTCAAATTGGCACATGATGTTGTTCTCAGCATTGTGGGCCTATGGGACATCTGTTAAGTTTGACACATGATTCACACCTTTCCATTTAGTATATGGTATCGAAGAAATTTTTTCGATTGAATGTGAAATCCCATCTTTGAAACTAGTTGTCGAACTTATCCCTAACAACTCAGCTGAAGAGGAACGCCTTTAATATTTGATGCAATTAGACGAAACCCGTCGTGATGTTTCCTTAGTCATTGAAACTCCAAAAAAGTGTGTCAAAGCCCAATATGACAAGCATTTCAAACCATGTGTTTTTTCTGAAGGTGATCTAGTTCTTCTTGATGAGCAAGATCGTGATTTTCTAGGGGCCAGTAAATTCGAGCCTATGTGGTGGGGTCCTTATATTATGAAATGAGTGTTGGATAAAGGGGCTTATGAGATGGTATATTATGATGGAATTCCTTTGAGTGAACCTAGAAATGGGCTTTAGTTGAAGAAGTACTATGCTTAAATCATTTTTGCATGAGTGCTGTGTATTTTTTGTGTATCATACTCTTGTGTACTTTTTCGTTTTTGGTTACACCTTTCGACTACTTACCTTTCATTGTGATTGGTTTCCATATGTCAGTGTATTCATTTCCCTATATTGGATTCACTGATGGTGCTAGTCACAATACTCAAAACTTAGTGTCTGTTGCTTAGGAAATCTATGCACATGTGAACGAATTAATCAGTCTACATGGTGTTTTCCTTGGTCATACAACTAACAATATCACGGAATACAGTGTATTTATCGAGTTTTTAACTGACGTTGTTTCACTTGGAATCCATCATCTTATTGTACCACTTGATTCACAATTAGTGGTACTACAGTTGAGTAACATTTATTCTATCTGAAGTCCTACTCTGTTAAGGGTATATTTACAAATTCGTCTCTTGGAACGTCATTTTTATTACATTGAATATCAACACATTCCTAGATGTCTAAATACATTAACAGATTAGACAAACATTTGAGACATTTATAAAATCCAATCACACTTTGTATATAAAAACAAGTAAGTCGGTAGGATTCTCATATTTATAACAATAAAAGTTTACAAAAAGTGTTTTTGTCCAAAGACCAAAATATCAAAAATGTAAAGCTCGTGGCTTCATATACAAAAATCATCAAGGATATTGCTTGCTATAACAAGAGACTTCTTGTGCTACTCTACGGAGAAGCCGACCGATGGATGCATATATGATCACCATGTGGAGTTGGCAGTGTCTAGGGAGCTTATCCTTAGTAGTGTCAGGGACATGCATGGTCAGTCCCTTCAGGTTCTGTTCTACGGCCTCGAGGTTAGAAAAATCCACTCTTGCTATAGAACCTCTCTCTCTGCGCCTATGGATGGGAGATGATCTTGGCATACGATAAGGTACCACATCTGCATTGATGAGAGCACTCAATTAGTCATCGAATAAATAACACAAAAAATATGTTATCTCATTAAAATAACAAAAAAATTATATACATCCTGAGTGGGCCTAATGGTTAAGAACATGTGTTTCCTCTTAAGAGGTCACAGGTTCAAATCCAGAGGGGGGTAGGGTATGTATACCTTCGTAGACTTTACCAGTCAAATCGATGGGCGGAGGGGGGTCCCTTGTCCCACAAACAAGGGGGTCTCATACACCAATTTGGTGTGCTGGCTTGGCCGTGACCTTAAAAATAGATTATTATTATTATTATAAATAAAACTTCATTCTTACTTATGTCCCCCCATTATGAACCATCAAGAAGAGCCAAATCTGGATCTCCATGGAAGTCTACCTTGGCATACGCATAATCTTTAACCATGAGTAGTTGATTCCTCAGCCATTGGAAGAAGACATCATCATATTTGACGATGGGGACACCTCCATGTTGAGCCATGAGATCTACCCACCTCTTTATCCTTGGGTCCTATGGGGAAGGTATACTCAACTCCACCTACAGGTGTAGGACTAGAACCCTCTCCAGTAATAAGGATACCAAAATAGACCCATATCCAAATTTTTTTAACCCACCATTTTGGCACTTGGTAAGTTGTTTCTTCATGATTTTTAGGACCCCTTTGTGCCAGTTGAATACCTTGGGCTCCATGCATTCTATGGCATAATGAAAATGGCTCTACAAAAACACATGAAGAGCTGCACTCCCTGTCATGCAAGTAATCGTATAAAGGATAGTCTGCAAAGGAAAATCTTAGACATCCCTAATAGCTACTTTTCCGCTATGTTTCTCAGTACCTGACACACAATGACGGCGGACATAGTAGTCCATGGGCTCACCTCCACCCCTACTTCCTGTAAGTGTCACCCATGAAACATGGTGAGATAGACCTATCAGGAAATAGATATCCTCGATATCTATATTGAGTGTGTGGACACCCACGGAAATTCCTGCTCGTTCACATACCAAATGTGAACCAAGTACTCCAGTAGTCTCAACTGGGCTCTCATGCCCTGAATATTGAAGATTTTTAGTAACCCACATTGCCTGAGAGCCATAATTTTTCCCGGGTCATTCTCAACGAAGTAATCTTCTTCTTCATGCTCTTGTTCACACCACTCCAGCATCTTAACCAAGGAAAGTCTGCCAAGGAACCATAAGATGAGATTAGAAACATAAAATTCTTTCCTAGGGGTTTTTTCTTGTTAGGTTTATCTTTTTAAAATCTTTGGATGTGGTCGTCGCAGGCCTACACATTCGTGTAGTGCGACATCGTCACACCCTACCTATAGGGTCTCCTACAAAAATCCTAAATCATCGCAGTTCACGATATAGAGCACCTGTGACGATCTCAACGCACAGTTAACCCCTAAAAATTGACCCGAAGACACAAATTTAACCAATGAAAATCAATTTTAAAACCATGAAAATATTAAGCAGAAGGAGATTAACTGTTTGACGGAGACGATTTGTGAAACAATCCGCCATGCGCTCCACAATCAATAGTTGAAAATCAGGGTGAAAAGGGGCTTTGGAGCAATATTTGGGTAAACTCACAAGTGAAATGGTAAAATTGTGTGTTTAACCTATTTTATTGACTTTTATTACTTTTCATTTGCAAATTATATTATTTTTATGCTTTATCCATGCCTTAAAGTCTTAACAACTTTACAAGTGTTGACTTTTGCATATTAAAAAGTCTAGAGATGAGACGTTGGAACAAGGGTCTACCCCTTTTTTGGTTTGTTTTTGTATATTTTTCGCATGTACAGATCCTTTTAGGGTTTTTCAGGAAAAACTCTAAGTAGAGTCTTAATTCTTTCTCATGCCCGTGACACCATGAGAATGTAATCGAGTAGTATTTTGTCATTTTTTCGAACTCATATTGGCAACACAAAAAATGAAACCTATGGAGTATCCTTTAATCTCTTTTCAAGCTCCCTAAACATGAAAATATGGCTGAGCGACCTTGTTCTTTTCACGCTCGTAAAAGTATTTGAAGAAAACATATGATGAAGTGGTAGATTATCACTTTTTCGGTCTCGTCAGATTAATTTACGAAAATGGACTTGATGGAGTTTTCTTTAAGTGTTTTTCAGACTCTCTAAAATGGAAACCCCCCCGAGTTTTATTTCCTTGGACTCATTAAGAAAACATTGAAAGACCCATATGGGATCAAACCACTCCTTATTAGGGTTCGTTAAACATACTTCGAGGGACTCATCCAAAAGATGAGCTTACATTTCAAGTTTATGTTATCCTCCTCAAGATTGTGTAAAAATAAAGAGGTACTTGCTAGAAATGGTGGGGGGAAATTGGGAAATAAATCTGTCTCTGTATTTGTATTAGTGGTAGTAATAGTCGCTCTGGAACATGACACCCCCCTTCATCATTACATCTGGGTTGGGAAATCCATTTGTCTCTCGTTTGACCATCCACAAGTTCATATGTTGGGTCCTCCTTGAGTCAATGCTGCCAAGACCATTGTCGTGTCGTTCATATGTTCAAGAGAAGTCCAACCTAAACAAGCCTTCTATCGAGTTGTCCATCTGCAATTATAAATTGTCTACCATGTCAGCCTTTTCTGTGCCAGTTTCAAATCACTTCATACTATGATCTACTTCAAATCTGTTACATATTTCATGTCATTGATGGGGGATACATCAAGGCCCTCTTATGATGAGTATTTTTCTGTCGACTTCAACACATTATCCAGAAACAAGACTTAAAAATCATTTAGTACCTTAGAGCATGCATGCCTCAATAACATGTTTCTTCGCTTTCAACAATGGATTCACATCATTGGCCCCTCATTTTAATATTCCATCTAGCGTTTGACTTCAAATCATTTATTCACATTCGTTGGATTGTACTAGGGTACCTTGGGAGTCATTGACATCAATGGTGATTTCCCTCGCACTTGTTAATGGTTTTCATTAACGACCGATAATCAAGTGGTTTCTACCATGTTCGACTTCAACACCTGTAATAACATGGCTATATTCATGATTAGAGACGATGGAAATGAAGACCCTAGATCTTATTGTTTTGATCCAGGTTGCAACGAAGTATTTGTGAATTAGAAATGACACATAGATCCATTGTGTATGTCTCGTGGCTATGTCCGAATTTGAATTCTTTTAGAGCATAGATCCACAATGTATTCCTGGTGACTATGTAGAATTACGATGACATGGATCCACAGTGTATGTTTACTGGCCATGAATCACTTGACAGTTATGATTAGAGTCACTTATAGTCTGAGCATGGGAATGCCTACCTCAGAAATGGTATGATATTATGCAGATGCTTGTTTGTTTGCAGGTTCCTGATCGATGTGCTCCTTGTTTACGTCACACACATTCTACAACATTTTTCATCTATCACAAGTTCCAGCTTCATACTTTGGGGGGGGAATTCTGTTACACATTATTTTTGTCACCTCAGTGATCACCTGACGACATGTGTTAATGTTTCCTGAAAATATTAAAAGAAGACTTTCTCCATGGGAAAGTGATTTTCTTTTCTCCTTAAAAAACCATGTCAAGGAAGGTCGTCGCACTCTACCATATGCATGGGGTGCGACAATGCCTAATTTTCGCACTCTACCCTAAACCTGGACTACAACATCATTGCATGTTGCTTGTACATAGGGTGTTATGATGCTTAAAGCATAGGAAATTTCAAATTTCATGAATGTTCTAGAAGGGAATCTTCTAGAAGATGATGTGGCCTCCGATCAATTTGGATCTTACTCGCTTCTCTGATTTGATGGGATCATCCTAATCTCCTCATCCATCTCTCTTTCACACTATATAAGGAGAGATCTCTCATGGAAAATGCTAAGGTTGAATAGGCTAAGATTTGTATGGAGAGTTCTAATTCAGATTATGCTTGAGAGCTTTGCTTTAGTTCTTCAAGACATATTTTGGATCTTCTTCATTCAAAGCATTGGAGAAAATATGTGTGTGTTGAAGAAAAGAGCCACCGAAAGGGGACCTTGCAAAATCAAGGCATAGGTTGTATTCTCCACTTTCTATTCACTAAATACAGTAATACATTTCTTACCTATATAAGCATATTGTCTTCTATTGTATAATTCCTTGATCATATACATAGATTTCATTAGAATACATGTATCTTTGTTTTCCTTCGTTGTTGGTTGTGATTCTTAGACAAGCTTACTATTCTGCAAACTCAAGGAAGGATCTACAAGGATGACACTAGAGAGGATCAAGCATCATTTAAAATGTATGTCACGTGTACCTCATTAAAATATTTTATGTGATAAAGTTTAAGGCGAAGTGTGTATTCTATCATGTTCTGTTATAGTTTCCTATGGAAGCTAGGGAGATCTGTTCGTGTCTACACTTACTGATTAATCCGATAACAATTGTTAAGGTTGAAATCCACCCATCTCACTAATAGCATTATCCGAGTAGTGCGGACTACTGAAAGTATCGTGTGGTTGGAAGGAGTTAATTACAAATTCATGCATGCAATGGATTTTTGGTTAGACAACATTATTACAGGGTTTACAAATGAGTTTTTAGTAGATACAGTGAAGTCATATACTATTTCAGAGTAGTATTTCCTGAAACTTGGAAACAAAGGGAGGTACATTAGGTCTCTTTACATGTCAATCAAGATATTACTACATGATAAAGGAGTGATGACCATGGAATCAGACAACTAGATCACTTTGCGTGCATGGGGGAGTTGGGGGAAGTACTAAGGAGGATCTGAAAAATGGAGAAGGCTCTGGAGAATAGACAAAATAAGGAGGCAATGGACCCCATCATGATGGTTGATGAACATACTACGAAAATAATAGGGAATGCAGGTGTGATCTGTAGAATATGACCCTACCAGTATAGGATGAATAATAATAAGGGGGTTGTAGTGGAATAAGAGGGATTTTACAACGAAGAGGAACATGTAGAGGATATCCACACCAGAATGCAAATTGAGGATATATTGTGCACCACATATGAGATGAAAACTAGAGGTCATGGGTCCGATGCAGATAAAGGCTCTCCATTATAGATCCTAATTAGTGTGAAACCCACAACCCCATGTGTAACTAAGAAAACTGAAGAAGAAAAACTAGTTAACCAACATGTAATTAGTGGTAGAAAAAGTTTTCTAGGACGTGGGTCCAGTAGCAGAAGTGTCAGTTCATCAAGTAGAAGTCAAGTATCTACACCGCGCAAAGGTGGTAGTTCAACAAATTTTACAATGGAAGGACAAGATCCAACCATCAAGTTACCGTAGTTTTGAGTGGACGAGTCAGATGACACAGAAAAACATTTGTTCATCTGTGAGAAGATATGGTCAACAAACCATATTACATATGAGGATACAAAGGTTTCACATTTGACAATCACTTTTAGAGACCTGTTGACGGGCGTAAGTGACACACCATCAATTGGAAGGTCAAATCCAGACCGAGGTTGTCTAAATAACCCAAGTCGTTTGGAATGAAATGACCCGATAGGTTTAATGACTCCGTTGGCCAACTAAAGTCCTAAAAATAATAAAAGAAATGAAACTTATCTAAAATCTATGATTCTAGCAAATGGCATATTAATTACTAATGTTTATTAAAAATAAACGTGAATATACGAATGATTATAAACAATCTAAATACAGTTTACAAGGTTTATTTGAAATCTTGCGAAAATGAATGTTTATAATAATGTTTCAAAATAAGATAAAGTAAGAACATAAATCTTTTTGTTTTTTTTAAAGTTTAAATATTTTAAACTAATAAATACTAAGTAAATACGATTGAAACAATGACACATAAACAATCAAAGCTAATTAATGCAATCATCGTCTCATTAATATATACACAAATCTGAATAAAATAAAGCAATGCACTTACTAACCTCTCACTGATCAGCAGTACTAAGATAAATTCATCTCTCTGTATATGTATGAGCTCCTCTTAACCTATGTCAAGTGTAAACCCATGACAAAATAAAGCATAATACTTCCTGAAGAAATTCAAGGAAGTGTTTCATATTCTGGAGTGAGTTTATAACGACAAAAAGACAAATAACTATATATCTTGTGACGTTGAAATGTCCAATAACTAAAAATGAGAGAAATTTCAATTCTCAGGAATGGTGTTACCAACTATATAGCATCATATGTAAACTCAAAATACTTGAATAGATAATCAGTCACATATATAAACTAAACCAAAAGATAATGAACAATATAAAGAAAAACATGATATAAAAAATTATATGCAGAATAGTCTAAAGCTAATTCAATACAAATAAAGTTTCATATTCAAAAATTATATGAGAAACAATATTAACATTGCACAATCTACAGAAGCACAAAATCCAAAGACTAAATTGTTTTCTCATATAGTTTCAACAAAATATGTTCATCATATGGTCTAGGAAGAACTTTTGGGATAATAGATTCTTAAAGATTGAAAAAATTAATATATAAATGATAACAATTAACCATGTATTGATAAAAGAGATTAAAGCTAATTTAAATCAATGCATAATTAATTATTAAAATAATATGAAGATATTATAATGAAAACAAAACCATTTTACTCACAGGACAAAAGCCATTAAGCAACCTGTAATTCCATATTCTTCTTTGAAAATACTCGTCCATTCTCCCAAAGATTCCAACCATCCGTTACTCCATTTGAAAAGAAGAAAAGTTTACAAAATAAATAATATACAAAAGAGAAAGGATAAAAATCCCCCTCTCAATTTCCTCGATCTCCATGGCTCTGAACTTTCTCATATATTTATACAATGAATGAACAGTCTGGGTGTCACTAATAATTTCCTCCACCTGAAATTTTCCTTGTAAAGAGACACAAACATCTCTCAAATCGTGCATTTTTTTGAGAAAATTTCTACATGAAAGCTAAATGGGTCCATTTGGGAGATGGGTTTTCAACCGTTTCTTCAAATTCTTCATGGTTTGGCTGCAATCTGTCCCTCAAAATTGTGTCTTTGTTCTTGACGCATTTCCAAATTTTATCTGTTGTTGCTCATAAATTTATTTGCAGCAATCCAATATTATTTTTGGATCAATCATCTTGAACGTGTATAGATAATAAAATAAAGTCATGATCAGATCCATACCAAATAAATGATAATAGAAACCTGTGAAACAAAAAGAAACCTAAATTAATAACCTAAAAATTGTGAATAAAACAAAATCTAGAACAATAAAATAAAAAAATGAATTTAAACTAACTATAAGTTCTAAACAAACAT
>ML806280.1:43481-68786 GCA_009831015.1 Picea engelmannii
AACATTGTTTATAATTTCCTTTCAAATATGATCTTAAAATTCTAGAAGCTTCAAGTTAATGGAGAAGAGAAAAATATTAATTTTGGTTTTTTACAAAATCAAACAAATGATAGATAATTCTTTTTTTGTTATTATTTTTATTTTGAAATGAGATACAAATGAAAAAATAATTTAATTAATTAATATCACCAAATGATTTTATGAAAATGAGAAACCAACCAAGATATTATTTGATGAAGTATTGAACCCATTATTCAAAATAGTTAAACTTGCTAATGAGAAAAAGAAAAAACACATAATCATAATTTAAACGAAAGTAAAGAGTTGATAAAAATTAACATTTTTGTTTAAATTGAGATTTCTATGCTCGTTTCTAAATTTTGACATATACTTTTGTATGAATGTCTCATACTATAGTGAATGTCTTAAGTTTGTCTCAAAACAAGCCAAGGTATGGAACTATTTGAAAAGGTTGATTCTGTAGCTCATTATAATTATCAAGATTCTAATGGGGGCCCTTTAAATTTTGTAAAAATTTAAGGGGAGTTGTTGGGGCCCAACAAGAACACATGTTATATTACTACATGGGTCTCTCAAAAAATAATCCAACGGGAATGCCTACAATTGTAGAATATATGAAGAGGCATTTGATAAACAAATTTTAGAAACCTAGCTCAAAAGACCAGTTTTTGAAAGAAATGATAGAGATCAAGAAGATACTGGGAGAATCAGTTTGGGAAGTGGACCATAAGTTCAAGAGATTAAAAGTTAAGTTAAAGTACACCATTACTGATACACAACATAGACATTTGTTTTTTAATTCTTTGTTGCCGCACTTGAAGTATCCTTTGAGACAACAACAATTCCAAAGTTAGGGGGAGTCCCTGCAAGCAACTTTATGGTTAGAGGAAAACCAATAAAAGCATAAAAATCCAGTTGTGGAAGATATTAAGAAAGTTTTGAAGAACCTAACATTCTAGTTGAATCAAAATAAAGGAAAGGAGAAAAGAGAATATGTCTGGTGTACAATGTGTAGGATAGAACGTCACCACAAGAATGAGTGTCCATTACGTTCACAGTATATTGGAGTGGGTATGCCAAACCCTTTAGCTTCAGGAGGACCATGGTGTGGGATTTTCAAAACACATGGGCATGATCCCTATCACTAGCCCCTAATGTAGAAGTACCAAAGAGTACATTTTGTAATTATTGTAAGTCGGTTGGACATGAATACAAGGACTATAGAAACTTGGAGATGATGAAAGAAAGTATTGTAGATACATACAGGGTGTAGGATGAACATTTGACATGACAATATGTGCAAAAACCAAATTATAACAATGCGCAGCAGTCACAGTACAATCTTGTGCAGTAGTTTGCAACACAACCATAGCATAATCTGCATCAATTTCAAGGGAAACAACAATATAATCATGCACAAAAGTGCACAACACCATAGCAGTATAATGACCCACAGTCACACTATAATCAAGGACCTCAGTATAACACACAACATAGAGAAAATCAAGGAAATAGAGGAGGCTTCAAAGGAGAAGGTCGTGGAGGAATAGGCTCTGGAGGAGGTCGAGGACCAGTAGTGTGTCATATCTGTTAGAATCCAGGGAACTATGCATGAAACTTCCCACAACCACCTGTGACATGTATGTATTGTCATGCAACAAGCCATGAAACAGAAGATTGCCCAACACTATTGATAAAGATATAGGACAAGAGGAACCAGACTAATCAAAATGTGTAATGGATCGGGGTGGAAAACAAAGAAGAGGATGGGAAGAAGATTAACATAGTGACTATAGGTGGAGCCAAGACAGGAGAAGATGGATCTAAGAATGATCAAGACCGGTACCAGTGGGTCAGGAAGAATACAATACCTGAACAAAAGTTTTATGCATGCAAAGAGAAAGAGATATTCAAATCATATAGACAAGATATCTTGAAGGAAAATATTATTTCCACTTCATGAACAAAGCCAACATATGATATACCAATCTATGACATGCCTTCATTATTCGATTAGACCAATCAAGAGAAATATTTAGAACAAGTAATTAGCTTTAGAAACTTTTTTGAAGCTTGTGTCAAATTGTTGAGTGATACAAATTCCTTACAAGTATTGCATAATTTGTTAGAAAAATGTAAACCTGGGGAAGAAGGGGTAAAAAGAGTAAATCGGGTCCGTAAGAAGAGAAGAACCAGTAGGGAATTCAAATTGAATTCTAACATATGAGATTTCATTATGGGGAATATTATACTAGACTTAGGATCTGAAGTCAATGTTCTTCCAAAGAAAAGTTGGGACGCAATGGGAGAACCACAATTGGGGTATTCACCTATTCAGTTGAAGCTTTAAAATAAACATAGAGTGGTGCCAATTGGGAGGTTGACGGGGATTCCATTAGATTTAGATGGTGTGTGCACCATTGATGATTTGGAAGTCAATGACATAGTGGACAATACTTCACCATATCCAACACTATTGAGTATGGATTGGGCTTTTGATAACCAGACTACTATCAATTTGAAGACAAGAAAGATGATATTTGAGTCTAGAGAATACAGAGATATTGCTCCATTGGATGCCTCAAAAGGAGGAATCTATGTCGAACCTATAGAGAATATCCTGACAAAATATGTGAATTAGTTATACAAAACTATTGTGTGCGAAGAGGATTATATCGACCCAACTACAAATGCCATGCTCAGTTGGAGGAGTATTAGTTCTTGTGCTTCAAACTTTGACACAGGACTGGAAAAATAACAACATTGCCTACATGAATTATCTACCACGAGGTGTGCCAGAATGATGCATGTACTGAGATGGGTTGGTATACAGGTAAGAGAACCTCCTACTCTTTATGGATTGAATGATTTAGAATACTTTTTAATGAAGTATGAGGTAGAGGTTATGGAAAATCAGAGATTACCAGCATTAGATATTTCTTTAAAATCTACACATGTAATATGGTGGGGTATGAACAAGGAAAATATCAACAATTGGTTTCAATGCAAAAGGTTATTACACATCAGATTCAGCACAGTGCAAGAACACAAATATGAGGAAACATATGAGGGATTTGGACAACCTCAAGAACATGTATAGAGGTGAATGGTTCATTGGATATTAGTACCACCAGAAGAATGGCCACACCATTTTATTCACACACTAGAAGGCATTCCAAAGAAATGGTACACAGAACATGAACAACTCAAGGAAACTGGTAACTAGGAGGAGATACAATAGAACTTTGTAGTTACATTTTCCTTTGAGCATGACAATCCAAAGATTGATACAGTGTTGAAATTGGTAAGAGACAAGATATTTGAAGAACCATAGTTTGAAATAGTCCCATCATATCAGAAGCTGTCTATACAGACAGTTAAGCAATTTCTACACTGTTATCGCATTGTAGAAGTAGAAGAACCAACATAAGATAATTCACACAATATCAATATCCCAGAATTGGAAGGTGAAAGGGAAGTAGAAGGTCCCAAGATAGATTCAGATAATTATGCTACACCATTAAGGATTAAAAAGATAAACATTGGAACTGCAGAAAACCCAAAGATGGAAAGTATTGGAGATTATTCGGATAGCCAGACAATAGAAAGGATCACAGAATTACTGCACGAGTACGGTGACTTATTCCTAGTAACATTCTTAGAGATGAAGGGGTTATAAGGATAGCTAGGAGAAATGAAGATCCCATTGAAGCTAGAAGAAATACCTATTAGATATTGTTATGTACCAAATACTTGAATACAAAATATCACAATATATCTAAAGATATCTGAATACAATCACCACACAAGATGTATGAAACAATATAGAAAATCACAATTTATTATATCAAACCCTTGAGGTAGGGAAACACCTTACAATGGATCATATTCTGTAAGGGATCCTCTCCTGTTCACTTGCCTCTTCGAGGGGCATCCTCCTATTGAGCTAATGCTCCAAATGCAATATTTCTCTTCATATCCCATTACATTGCTTGAACCCCTTTATACAATGCTAACATCACCTAAGAACATTCTAGAGGAGGAATCTTCTAGAATTAGAAACTTCTAATAAGTCCTCTTACATTTATTATATCTAACTACCATAATGGGCTTTATTTAATGATATAGTGGACCTAGTCCACCTTACATTGAATGAACTCCACTATTATCACTATGGGCCCTCTGAGCCTCCCCACTACCTCTCTAGCTACCTACATTCCATCCCCCTTATGAAAGCATTGTCCTCAATGCTTGATGTACAACCATATACTAGGGTCCCATGGATAAGTGTGGACCATAGTGTTGAAGTAGACTAGAGAACTAGGGTCCCATTGAGAAATGGAATCCACCATGTTGAAGTTGTCCAACCACCATTGTAAACCAAGGTCCCATGTCCAATTTCTCATGTGAACCCCACATGGAAGATATCGGCACGCAATAACCAACTTAAAATGATGATCCCAATACTAACACCTATCATGTGGATCCAAATAAGAATATCCATCCACATAGAGGATCAAAGTTGAATCTGGAAGGAACAATACCATTGTAGAATATGCAGGATGGACATTGGTAATTATAACCAGCTCTCAATGTGGGACATTGATGTTCTCTACAGAAGGTGGAGTAGAGTCATCAAATAAAATATGGAAGTGGTTGTCATCCCAAAAATGACAACTATTCATATACCAATCACCCCAATCAGCCTCCAAATCATACCAAGCATATATTTATTGATTATATTCATCCCTTATGTTTTCCACATGAAATATCTCTTGCATGCTATCCAATGAATCTTGAATACTACGAAAACTATCATTGAGGTTATCTGTGAGGCCATCTACAAAGTCATCCATTGTGTCATACAATTGAGATTTGAATGCTTCAGTTATTTGTAGAATGTATTTGAGGGTTTGAGAGGAAATATCCATCTGAGCACCGTATGAAAAGTTATGAAATCTGTAGTCCCACCACCATCATGAAAAAATCGAAAAAATAGAACAATAAATTACTGCAGAAAATCGCGGCTTTTTTAAGAAAAACCCTGAAAAATTGTTGAATTTAAAATGCTCATAACTTTACTTCCTAGACTCCGTTTCGGTTGATTTGTTTTTTGAAATTGGGTATTTTTCTGAGAGGAATTCAAATACCCAATTTGGTTTTCCAAATTCAGCTCATAAATCTTCAGATATGAACATGAAGTGCGTCACCCTCTTTTTCTTCCCTAGAATAATTCTTCAAAAAAGAGAAAAAAAATCTTCCCTTCTTTGGCCAAGGAAAGTCCTCTGATACCAATTGTTAAGTACCTGAATATATATGAAGATAAATATCAAAATAAATCAATAATAAACACCAAACCATTCACCATAACATGAACACAAGAATATAGAAAACCCTTGAGGTATGGTAACACCATATATTAATCCTTAAGGAAGGATAACACTCCTCAAGCAATGCTTGATACATTCACAATATTCTTCATTGTTATCACTATGGGCCCTTTGGGCCTCCCCAATACCTCTCTATATAACTTACATTTATGTACCAAATAACTGAATACAAAATATCACAATATATCTAAAGATATCCGAATACAATCACCACACAAGATGCATGAAAAAATATAGAAAACCACATTTTATTGTATCAAATCCTTGAGGTAGGGAAACACCATACAATGGATCCTATTATGGAAGGAATCCTACCTTGTTCACTTCCCTTTTCGAGGGGTCATCCTCCTATATATCTACTTCTCCAAATACAATATTTCTCTTCATATCCCATTACATTGCTTGAACCCCTGTATATAGTGCTACCATCACCTAAGAACATTCTAGAGGAGGAATTTTCTAGAAGTAGAACCTTCTAAGAAGTCCTCTTACATTTATTTTATCTAACTACCATAGTGGGCCTTATTTAATAATATAGTGGATCCAATCCACCTTACATTTAATGGCCTCCACTATTATCACTATGGGCCCTCTAGGCCTCCCCACTACCTCTCTATCTAACTTACAGATATAGGCTATATAGATTGAATCCAATATACAAAGAGAAGGTGAAGACATAAATTGACAATATGCTGGAAGATGGTGTTATAGAACCTGTAGAAGAATTAGAATGGATCAGTCCTATGGTGGTGCAAGAAAAGAACCAAGGAGAGATCATGATTTGTGTAGATTTGAGAAAATTGAATGATGTTTTCTTAGATGATCATTTTCCTACCCCATTTACAGACGAAGTGTTGGAGAATGTAGGGGGTCAATAAGATTATTCGTTTAGAGATGGATTTTTAGGTTATCATCATGTTAGGATCGCACTAGAAAAAAGACATAAGAAAACATTTTCTACATAGAGGGGATCATTTCAGTATATAGTTATGCCATTTGGATTGAAGAATACACCAAGCATCTTTTCAAGAGTAGTAGTAGAAAATTTTAAGGACTTTATTCATAAGTTTTTGGAGGTTTACTTGGATGATTGGATAATTTTCATTCTATTAAAATATCATGTTGAAATATTAAGGTTGATGTTGGATAGATGTAGACAGTGTCAGATATCATTGAACATTAAGAAATGTGATTTCAACACACCTTTTTGGATTTTGTTAGGACATGTGGTGTGTAAACAAGGTCTGTTGGTTGATCCTACTAAAATTGTTGTCATAGTTAACTTACCACTAGGAAAGTCAGTGCTCCAGTTAAAGAGTACATTGGGCCATACATGATATTACAGGAAATTCATAAGAGGATATGCAAAGATTATTGTGCCAATGGAAAATTTGTTGAAGAAGGATACTAAGTACTAGTGGAATGATGAATTCCATAAGAGTTTGGATATTTTAAAGGAAAACATGGTTACTGCTCCAATTCTGGTTTTCCCAGATTCATTAAAGGAATTTCATGTGCATGTGGATGCATCTGCAATTGCATTAAGAGAAGTATTAACTCATCGAGGAGAAGGTGATATAGATCACCCTATTTATTTTTCAAGAAGGAAGTTGTCCGATTCAGAGAAGAACTACAATAATATAGAAAGAGAATTTCTAGTTGTGGTGTATGATTTGTAGAAATACAAACATTACTTGTTGGGACAACACTTTAATATGTTTATAGATCATTCATCTCTGAGATACTTAGTTAATAAGCCAGTGTTGGGGGGAAGGATATGAAGATGAATATTATTATTTTAGAAATTTGACTTTGAAGTTTTGGTGAATCCTAGAAGATTGAACGTGCGACTAGATCACTTGTCTAGGATAACAAATGGAGAAGAGCCCAATAACTTGGAAGATAACTTTCCCAATCCACAATTGTTTTTAGTACAAATAGTAGATGAATATTTTACTGACATTATTTAGTTTTTGAGTACAGGATTTGCACCAAGGGAATTTACTACTATGTAGAAGAAACATTTGGTAGTAAGAGTTGCATATTATCAGTTGATTGTAGGCCATTTATACAAACTACGAACATACAATATCTTGAGAAGATGTTTGATGGAGCATGACAGATTCCTTATTTTGGCAGAAGCACATGAAGGGATTGCAAGAGGACACTATGCAGGAAAAGATACCACACATAAGGTATTATGTGCAAGATTATGGTGGCCAATAGTCCATAAGGATTCAAAGGAATACTTTCAGAAGTGTAATGCTTGTCAAACAGTTGGGAAGCTATCTAGGAGGGATGAGATTCTACTGAGATGATAGGTTACTTTACAAGTATTCGATAAAAGGGAAATAGATTTTGTAGGTCCAATTAATCCATGAGAAATAAGATCAAGATATAGATATATTATTAAAAAAATGAAATACTTGACCCAATGGGTTGAGGTAGCACCAATGAAGGATTAGAATGAAGAGATTGCAACACCCTTTTTATTTGAGAATATAGTGAGAAGGTTTGGATGAAAAAGAATATTGATGAGTGACAAGGGGACTCACTTCATCAAAAATACCATTGAGGAAATGCTTCAATAATTTAAGATACACTACTAGAAGAGTACTCCCTATCAACCTCAAGCAAATGGAACAGTGGAAGCCTTCAACAAGATTTTGGATAATTTCATGACAAAGATTGTAATGTGAACATAGATGATTGGGATTTGAAGTATCAACATTACTTTGGGCTTATAGGACTACCTGCAAGAAGCTAACAGGGAAGGCACCCTTTAGGATGGTGTATGGATAGGAAGTAGTAGTTCCCTTAGATTATCTTATACCGAGTATGTGCATAGAAGAAATAAAAAATATGACAGAAAGAGGCATAGCGCAAGAAATATTGGCCTAGTTGATAGATTTGGAGGAGGTTAGAATCATAGAAGGATTTCATCAGGAGGTACAAAAAGAAAAATATAAGGCATGGCATGACAAACATATCAAGAAAAATAATTTTAAGGTAGGATTTTTGGTTCTCGTCTATGATAGTAAGTATTTATAGCACCCATGGAATTTTAGAATGCATTGGCTAGGTCCATATAAGATAAAATCTGTCACAGATGGAGTTTTTGTACAACTACAAGACTTAGAAGGCAATTAAATTCAAGGAATGGTGAATGGTAGTCAAATGAAACTATATAGGAACATTCGACCCACTGACTACCATTAGTGGCAGTGCAACAAGTAGACTTGTACATATTGTAAATAGTAGGAGTTAAAAGAAGAAAAAGGAAGACAAAAATAGAAAAATGAAGAAAACTAAAAAAATAATTAGTTAGAGGAATAAGTGATATAGATAGTTGTGAATGGCAGTGCACAAAAAGAAAAAATTGTTGCGATATAATTCAAAAGACTATGTGAAAAAAACTAGATACTGCAGGACGAAATGAAGAAATAACCGAAAAACAAGTCAGAACATTAATGATAGGGTTTATAAAAAGGGAAAAGCATGGACACGTTCGACACTTAGAAATTTTTGAGAAACAAAGAACTTGAGAGCATGAGAAAGGGGTGATTGAGAAAGAAGGAAATTCAGTCAATTTTGTGCAAGTCTAGTTATATGGAACCCTCGAAGGTTGGCACTCCCAGCCGATTTGTCAGAGTGACCCGACAGTTAGGAAGGAAGAAGGAAAGAATGGGAAATCCAAAAACATTTCTAGAGGTAAAGGATGTTACAACATCAGAAAATTAATCCATCGTCCCTACTATGATAAAGGAATAAATATCAAACAAAAAACAGGTGCAAGTGGATCAGAGTGCGGAAAACCCTAACAACAATGTAAACCCTAATCTTCAAAACCTTGCAGAAGTGAAGGAAAAGGACAAACAAAAGCAGAAAGTCATAGAAGAAGAATTTCTGGTCAAAGACATCACAAGAAAACAAGAAATAGAGGGAGAAGAAGAAGAAGAAGTTGAGGATGAAGCTACAGAAGAAAACTTAGTTGTGGGTCAGAAGAGGAAAACACCAAGCGCAGTAGAAATAACTTTACCTTATCTCCCATATGTTGTAGTTGTAGTAGAAGACATGATAGGGAAGGTGTCAAAGATAAAATATGTGGATCACCTTTTAACCGACAAAGTGGAGCTTTTGTACTTTACACATGAATTTTACTTGGAGAACATGGCATAGGATCATAGGTCTTTACAATTTGGTCAATATGAATTTGCTAGAGATACCACATTTTCGGTGCGGTAAAAATGTAGGCCTCTGTGAGAAGACATTGCTGGCCAGGGTACATGAAGGTATCATGTTGATGGATAGGTCGATCCCCATAGATGTGGATATCATAGCTAAGATTGCAGGGTTTCCTACCAGCGGTGTTGTTGAAATATTGTAACTTCGAAGAATATTCTTCCCGAGAGAAAGTTGAATAATATTATTATATTATATTTAATTAAGCCCTATTGTGCCTTGATAGTTAATTGTAAATTAAGAGGGTAAAATGACAGGTCATCCTAGACCTAATTATAGGCTGGTTAGAACACTATTTATAAGAGAGGCCAATGCCTCATTTGGAAACACTCACCACACTAGCTCTGTAACTATGAAGAAGTGCATAAGTCTTGGAGGAACTACTACTGCAACTGGGGTTGACGTCAAGGAGGGATCTTGGTATATGTCTTGGTATTTCTTGTTTAAGTGGTGTGATACTCTTTCTAGTGAAGGATTAGAGGAGGATAATTTATTCGGTTTTTGGTCTATCTATATTGAGGAAGTTTTCGTTGGGTTTTCTCCCCCATGAGGGTTTCCAAGGATAATCTATGTGTCTCTATTGTTTCTATGATTTCCTCTCTTTCGATGATCTTGTTTATGCATCTAATGTGTAAGTGATTATAATAATAAATAAGAACCGTAAATTCTAGTTGATTAAGTAAAACTTCAACATGGTATTAGAGTAATCTTGAAACAAACCAACTCACAGATCCAATTTTTAGTATTGCAGCTGCTGCAGAATTAGGGTTTCTGCATAAACCCTAAGTGTGACATTTTCCTTGTTTAAGGAGGACGTTGGGGGAAGCAACCACATATAGGATCTCTCCCTAGGAGGGTGCATCTATTACCTAGATCATAATTCTGAAATTTGAAGTTTGAAAAGTTAGGGTTTCCTCATAAAACCCTAAGTTGCAATTGAAGTACTAGTTGCATTTGCAGTTGCAGTTACAGTTGCAATATCAGTTGCATTAGAAGTATCAGTGGCAGCATCAGTTGTCGTTTCAGTGCCAGTTCCTTTGTTCCATTTCCTTCATGCCAATTGCAACACCCATTGCAGTGCCAACACTAACTACGGTACCAGTTGTAGTGAAAGTTTTTGTGAAGTGTTGGTGCTGATTTTTTATTGTCCTAGTGCGCCTTACCCTAGAAAATATCCAACTAACTTTAAGTTACAAGTTGAAGCACCTTTGAAGTTTTAAAGGTTTTTTTATTTCTTATCATTGTTGTTGGATGGTGCCACTACCTATCGATATTGTCAGAGGTATGTACTTGCATATGTAAAAACTATATTATTATTATAAAGGGTATTTGCAGGATAAAGGATATTTTTTCTAAACAAAAATCGTGTATCCAGAGGGATCTCAGATCCAGTGCATTAAGAGGAACTATGCACCCCAGGTTTGATTAATTTTATATGACTCTAATTTTTATGACATTATTGTAATCTTATGAATATCAAGGTTGTATTTTGATCTGTTGAAGTTATCATACTAACCATTGGTTAAAATTAAAGTCAAAGTATTAGATTTATTAAAGTTGAGATTATAAAGTTTATTCCCTAACTTAGATTTCTATCAAGATAACATATTTTCTTAGTACATAGGACATGTTGAAGAAAGTACTTGTCATCTTGAGTGAAGGAGACTTGGAAGAAATGAAACACATTCATTCTTGAGGACACGACTCTAGGTTCAAGGTTTACTTGATAAAATTAATAAGATTCAAATTTACACATATCAAGTTTGATAACTGATAAACATTATAGTTGTGATAGAAATCTTTGAAATTTTTTACTATTGAATACTTGGTAGCATGTGAGCACTATTGAGAGAAATGATTATTTTAATCATTTAATATATGTAACTAACATCTCCTCTAGGAGAAACTTCTTGTTTTGTTTCCAGGTTACCATGGGGGAATGATTGATCACAACACTATAAGAGTGTTTCTCTCATTCCTTATTATTGTATTTCTTACCCTTGTTTCAGGCAGGTCACAAGTGATAGCTCTAAATGAGCTATTGTGGTGATTGTTCTTGCTATTGTTTTATTATTTATAAAGAGAATTTTTCTTGTCTGTTGTTTCTCCCTTGTTGTTCTTGTTTTGGGAAGGTCACGGGTGATAACCCTGAGGAAGATATAGTGATGGTTGTAGGAGGAAACATATTATATGATACATGGAGTACACTATCCAAGTTCTATACATGACCGTATGGAGATTGATTGTAAGGAGTAGAGGGCTCCAAAGATGAAGAAGAAGCTACTTTTGAGATACAAAGTATCTCATATGGAGATTGATTGTAAGGAGTAGAGGGCTCCAGAGATGACCGAACATTAGAATATAACTCATAGTAGACTTGGTCAGTTAATAATGAAGCCACCTTGATACGAAGAAGAATTCGTTTGAAGTCTCACTCAACTTTTCATATTAAGAATTGGTATTCAACACCAAGTATATCCTGCAGAGACTATGAAATTTTTGTAGACTTAGAATAAATCAAGACTTAGAGTAAGACTGATATCATAAAGGATCAGATGAGAAAAAGAGACATCTTCCAGGACTGGAACACATATTCCATGAGTTTATAAGACTAGATTGTAGCTTCAGAGACCTCTAGGAGAGATGAAATCTCCTGAGAAGATTCCCTTTTTTCAATGATAGAGAAGGAAGCCAGTCAGAAGGACTGGGATATGGAGTTTTCCTTAAGACCAGAAGGGAAGTCAGTGGTGACTTCCAATATTGATCTAACAGATCAAGCATGCTACAATGATAGTATAAATATGTATAAAGCCTGATTTGTGTCCAGAGGATTATCCCAGCAAGAGGGCGAAGACTATGACAAGGCACTGGCTCCGGTAATCAGAAAAAATATATATAGAACAACCATGATCCATTAAAAGAAGCCGATGAAGTATGAGATTCATATGGAGCAAATGGATCTCTCATCATGATGGGGTAGAGTAGTTACTCTCAATGTTTAACAACTATAATGAGAATGGAGTAGTCATTCTTAGCTTCAGAGAGAGCAGCTATAGGTGCAGATTCCCAATCCTAGATGAACAGTTGCATAAAGAGTAGAGGACATAATATCAGGAAATGAGACAGATAGTGATTTTTAGAAAGAACATAGAGCTAGCACATGATTATGTAGATTGAGTTGCAACTGAGCAAGTGTACCAGGTTGGTACAATATGATGTGAAATTTGGTTTCTAGGTACATGAAGTGAAGACTCATGTCTACAAGTTGAAGAAAGCTCCAATATCTTGGTATGGAAGGATTGATAGATTTATGATGAGCTTGGGATCTACCAAGAGTAAAGTTGATCCCAACCTTTACTTCAAGATTGATAATGATGGACTAGATATATTGCTACTATATGTGGATGACTCATCACATATTGTAAGAAGAATCTTACCACTGAATTTGAAATGAAGGACCTAGGATAGATGCACTATTTCTTAGGTCTAGAAGTATGGCATAGCCCATAAGAGATTTTTCTTAATCAAGCAAAGTATGATGTGAAAATTTTCTGAAGAGATTCAACATGATGGACTATAGATCCATGGTCACTCCTATGGAGACAAATCTGAAGTTATTGGCTGATACTTCATCAGAAATAGTTGATGTTACTCTATATGGAAAAATGATTGGTTCGTTGATGTATCTGACGAACACCAGACCAAATATATGCTTTACTACGAATACCTTGAGTCAATATCTGGTGGAGCCTAGACATGTTCACCTTGTAGCTACAAAGCATGTGATGAGATACCTTAATGGTAAATTGGAATATGTCCTCTTTTATACCGGAGATTGTGACTTAATACTATATGGTTATACTGATTTAGATTGGGATGGAAGTGATTAAAAAAAAAAAGAGCACTTCAGGATGTTGTATTAGTTTGGAGTCAGCCATGGATTCATGACAAAGAAGGAAGAAATTCATCATTTCTCTCAACACAATATAAACAGAGTACATTGTAGCATGTTCCACTAGTTTTGAAGACATACGGCCTAGGAAGTTGTGGATAGGTTTGTTCGATCTGGAGATGGAAGCTACCGTGATTCTATGTGATAACCAGAGTTGCATAAAGATGACAAAGAACCTATTACTCTATGATAAGAAGAAGCACATAGAGATCCAGTATCACTACATTCATGACATGGTATAGAAGGGAGTTGTAAAGCTCCAATATGTTGGAACATATGAGAAGGTTGCAGATGTGTTGACTAAGCCTCTGTATCGTGTGAAGTTTGTGTACTTTTGAGACAAGATTGGTCTAGTCCGAAAGGATCTCCCTCGAAAGGGGGAGTAATGTTGATGATACCATGGTATCCTAACCAACAACATGTAGCTCATTTAGGATTTTATATCCCAGGGGAATGATCATCCCTGGGAAGATCCCGAAGGTACGGTAATGACGATCTGTCAGAGCACCTATGCATGTATATGCTAGTTGTGGTTAGTAGTGGTAGCTCAGATAGGATTTTATATCTGAGGTAATCTTATGATTCCTAGGAACATCCCGAAGGTCTGATAAGGATGGTTTGTCAAAGTACCACGTGGTAGCTTGTTAGGATTTTATATCCTACATAATATTATGATTCCTAGGAAGATATTGAAGGTCCTGTAAGGATGGTCTACCAAAGTTACTATGCATGTATATGCTAGTTGTGGTCAATAATGGTAGCTCAGTTAAGATTTTATATCCTAGGGAATATTATGATTCCTAGGAAAATACTGAAGGTCTGGTAAGGATGGTCTATCAGAGTACCATGTGGTATCTTGTTAGGATTTTATATCCTAGGGAATTTTATGATTCTTGGGTAGATCCCGAAATTCCGGTAAGGACGACCTATCAAAGTACCACAGATGTTGTTGTGGATGAACTTGCCTCATTTTTTTGACATATATCGATGTTGATGTTCCAACTTCATGTTGCTGATGATGTTATGCTAGCTTTGTGTTGTTGATGATGTTGTTGTTCCAACTTCATGTTGTTGATGTTGATGTTTCAACTTTATGTTGTTGATGATGTTGTTGTTCCAACTTCGTGTTGTTGATGTTGATGTTCCAACATCGTGCTATTGATGTGGATGTTCCAGCTTTATGTTGATGTTGATGATGATGCTACTCCATATCCATGCTGTAGATGATGAGGATGTTTAGTTTCTACTAATTTTGATGATGAGAAAAACTTCTGATGACCTATAGATATGAACAACAATGTTCCCGATGTTGATGATGATGTCCCCTCCTCTTGATGATGTATTGAGTATAGTCAGTTGTCATTAATGTTGTAAGTAGAATATCATTCTTCTTAAGGGGGATCGTTGAAATATTGTAACTTCGAAGAATATTATTATATTATATTTAATTAGGCCATATTGTGCCTTGAAAATTAATTGTAAATTAAGAGGGTAAAGTGACAGGTCGACCTAGACCTAATTATAGGCTGGCCAAACCACTATATACAAGAGAGGCCAGTGCCTCATTTGGACACACTCACCACACTATCTCTGCAACTATGAAGAAGTGTGCAAATCGTGGAGGAACTGCTACTACAACTGGGGGTGACGTCAAGGAGGGATCTTGGTCTATGTCCCGATATCTCTTGGTTAAGTGGTATGCTACTCTTCCTAGTGACAGAGTAGAGGATGATCTTATGTTCGCTCTTTGGTCTATCTATATTGAGGAATATTTTGTTGGGTTTTCTCACCCATGAGGGTTTCACACGATAATCTGTGTGTCTCTATTGTTTCTATGATTTCCTCTCTTTCAATGATCTTATTTATGCAGATAATGTGATAAATGATTATAATAATAAAGAACAACTATAACTTCTAGTTGTATAAGTAAAAATTCAACAGGTGACAAATCCATAAGACTATTTGGACAATAAAGCAAGGGATAAAGAAATTTCAAAGGAAGTTAAAACATAGTTCAGAACAAACAGGGGAAATAGGGGTATAATAATAAAGGACATCAATGAACCTGCGACAAATTTTGCTACAAAATTGATGGCTTTCAAACTTTTGAGGAAGTACAGGAAGAAAGAATCCCTAGGAGGCATTATAGAAATAACGATGGAGTGCACAAAGTGTGTAGTATTCAATTGGGTGTCATATTTGTTGAACCAGTTTTTGATAGATTGTAGAGATGCAGAGGATAATGGAACATAATTCCATTACTCCTGGTTGTTAATACTAATAGCGTTGGTGGGATGGAAGGAGCCCAAATTTTTCTGTCTTTTTGGATATAAGTGAGAAATTTTGTGCATTGCGATATACATTTTTATGGCAACAAAAGGACTCTAATAATCAACAGGCGAACAAAGCAACATTTGCTATATTCTTGGAAGACATTTAGAAGAAGAAAAATAATGTTTGGAGGATCCTAGTTGAATTAGTTCAAGAAAATGAAGGGATTGCTAATTTCAAGGCTTCACGACACCATTTGTGGATTCGGTCCAGAAGGAATCCAAAGAAGAAGTGGATGGAAATGAGATAGTGTACATCACGACAGGAAGTAGAATGGATCATGAAGGATTTCCCCGTGCATTGGAATGTCCCAATCACACAGAAGAAAGGAACAAATCCCAAGGATCAAGCAGAAGTAGGAAAATCAAAGAAGACAAGCAGTCCATCAAATAATAGAAGGAAGGAAGCATAACGTGGTCAAGCTTCAGGAAGCGGTGTAGCAAGAAAGAAGCTAAGGAATAAATATATTGTATCAAGGACATAAGTAAATGGGGATGGTGAGAAGGGAGATAACTCTTGTCTAAATGGAGTACAGGATGAGGAAGCAAATAAGAAGAAAACCGAGGCACAGACCTCAACCCCACCAAAAAAGAGGACTACAACAAAGGAGGGAGAAATAAGGAAGAAGATGAAGTATCATAAGAACCCTCTAGTAGTTAATATTATAGAAGATGAAGTAGATTTCGTCACAGACAAAGTACACGATAGAGGGGAAAATGCACTACTTGTCACGGAGGAACGGTGAGAGGAGCTTATGGAAAAGATAGCAGAAGTTCATGACATCGTAAAAGAAGTCACTATATAGGTTATAAGAAAGTTTAATGCAGGAGGTTTAGTCTAGATCTAGGGAGGATGCCACCAACCTAGTGCTCGACCGAGAGGTGAAGGCGATTTTGCAAGTGAATTTTGATCATATCACACTAGAGAAGGAGGAGGAGAAGCAACATGCATATAACTTAGAGAAGACACTTGCAGAAGTATACAATAGCATACCATGATGCTCACATGCACATGGGGTTAAAACATAAGAGAATATACATAAGATTGCGTAGACAATGGAAAAATGAAAACAAGAGATAACAAACTTAACAGAGAAATTAACTCCCAACACACCTCCAGAAGTGCGGGAGAAGTTAGAATAAGAGGCCATTGTGCACGTATATAGAATAGTGCAGGAGGTAAAATAAGTGGCAGAGTTATATGATATAAATACACATATTTGGACCAACCTATAAGAGGATGAGAAGATCTAGCAGCTAGAGGAGAGAGAGGAAAAGTTGAATGTTACAATCTGGGACTTGAAGAAGAGCCAGAAAACCATGGACATATCCCTAATATTGAAGGTCGCACAGGAGCTGAAAATTTTGTTGGTAGAGGTAAAGATGTCCTAAGAGGAGAAACAAACAAGGCATGCTCAGTTGGAGCCATTTCAACAAGAGGCCAAAAGGATGATAGAGGAATTGCAAACAAAAAAAGATAGTTTCGAACAAATCCATATAGAATGTAGAGAAGGGATGATAGAACACATGACAACACAAGTTTTGAAGAAACTAGCAGGAAAGAGCACACAAGCCAAGGAGAAAGCGACAAACTTAGAAAATAAGTTTCATGCACTGGAGGTAGCGCTACAGAAGGTAAACTATGGTTGAGTGGTTCGGAAGAAGCCACATGTTTTTGTTGGGGGCCTGTTGGAGCATGAATTTTTGGGAGAACAAGGAAACAAATGCGACATATTGGACCAAGAAGGAGAGCGCGTTAGATTTTGAGGAAAAGAAGCACGCATGAAAGGATTTGCGAAAATCCGTCACAGATGTTGACAAACCTAACCATGTTAGGGTTAGGGTTTTGGAGTCATATTGTAAGGGTTTAAACCATTTTTGTAATATAAATAGAAGAAGTCTAAGGTAGAAGGAATCATCTATCTATGTATCCCATCTAGGATTTGTGAGATCTTTGTAGGATTTTTTGAGTACTTGAGAGCATCTTTTTGGAGTTGAAGTATGTTTTGAGAGCTATGGAGATAAGATGAAGTTAATATGGAGATGTAGTTAAGGGTCAGGTCGCAAGTTGTGGAGCTTGGTGTGATCTTGGTCTGCCTCACTACTCTCTATTATGATGTAAAGTGCGCAACTCATTTTGATGAATAAGAAAAGAAGAAGAATATTTTTGTGGACATAGCCCCAAGGGGGTGAACCACTGTAAAACTCTGTGTGCGATGTGTGTGAAGTTTTTACTATTTCTTTAGTTATGATTGAATAGTTAGATAAATGAATGAATGGTTTTACTTACAACGCGCACTAGAATAGATATGCAAAATGAATGTGATGAATGAATGAATGGATATGATGAATATTGCAATAGAATGCATGGTTAAGTAGAAATAAGGGTAAGAAGAACAGCCCCAATCCCTTCCATGACTCCATACACCTACGTCCTATAGTCACCCATAAAACATCTCGGGTGAGACTACGATATGCTCTTTGTGTGTAGTGTAGCCTTCTAATTTACCAGAAGGGATGATGGTGATAAGGGTTTTGTTGGAGAACTAAAGTAGAACCCAGGTCATCTCATATGTCCAACATATGAAATCTAGGGCACAAGGCCTCGAATAATGATTTTCAAGCTTGACGGTCATGGATGAGGCCTCAAACCACTGCACATGACCCTAAGTGGATCACCTAGTTTATATAGGGATTATTCTTCTAAGATAACATTAATAGGAATTTTCCACCACAAACCAATTTTGGGGCCTTCACATTGGTTAGGGGATGAAATCTTGGGCCTAAAGACCTATCTAATGTTCCTTGGGATCAAGGTCCATTGACAAGGCCTCTCACTACAACACATTACCTTTGAGGTGGAACTTTGGTTTGTCAATGAGAATACAAGTGTCATTAGAAGGTATTGTTCACCCAAGACATGTATTAGGATTATGACAATGGTTTAAAGATGAAATCAAGGGACTTAGGACTTGAATGAGGCTTTTTGGGTTCTATGTTAAGGGAAAATTTTAGGAACTGAATTTTTCCCATGGGATAATTTTCCATGTTTGTTTTTCACAAAAAAAAATTCACCACTTTCCTTTTTTTCCTAAAAACAATAATGCCCAAATTATATATGATAAAATTATTTTACTATATAAATTGGCCAAAATTTCTAGAAACTATATAAAATCTATATAAATTTGGATATCTAAATTGTAAAAATATCACAAGAAATTTTTAGTTGGAATTTTAAGAATCACTAAGATTCACCAAGGTTTCTACACTTTAACATAAGTATGGATCCTTAAAACTTTTCGTATTGATGTCCTTGAACAAGGCCTTAAACCACCACATATGACCATTGTAGGGTATTGTTGGCCTCCAACTAAAAATGCATGAGCACTATAATATTAAGGACAAAATTAAGGGTCTTGGGTTCTCAAAGATGCTTCTAGGGATTTATGGGCATGGAATATATCTCAAAGTATCGCACATGAACTATGTAGGTATATGTGGACTCCAACTAAGACTGTAAATGTAGTTAGGAGGTATTTCCCAGAAAATGGATCTATGAGGAGTTGACATTGTTTGGGGATGAAATCAAGGGCCTTAGGCCCTTACAACCAAGGAGTTGTGAGTATAATCATGAAAGCAGGGTATTGTGGGCCAAATAATGCTTCAAGGTCAAATAAGTGTTCTAAAAAATAAAATGTTTTTTTTCATATTATCTATAATAATATATTTACTTAGTTTGAGTTCACAATAGATTATAAGTGGAAACATAATGCTTATGCTTCACCCTAAGCGCATCACGTACTTTATATAGGGATTATTCCTCTGAGATAACATTAATAGGAATTTTCGACCACAAACCAATTTTGGGGCCTTCACATTGGTTAGGGGATGAAATCACGGGCCTAGATACCTAAATATTGCTCCTTGGGCTCAAGGTCCATCGACAAGGCCTCTTACTACAACACATTACATTTTTAGTTGAAGTTTTGTTGCCCATTGAGAATACAAGTGTCATTAGAAGATATTGTCCAATCCATACATGTAACAGGATTATGATAATGGTTGAAGAATGAATTTGGGGGACTTAGAACTTGAATGAGGTTTCATGGGTTCGATGTTCAGGGAAAATTTTAGGGATTGAATTTTTCCCATGGGCTAATTTTGCAAAAAAATATTCACCACTTTCCATTTTTTCTAAAAACAATAATGTCGAACTTATATATGATAAAATTATTTTACACTATAAATTGCCCAAAAATTCTAGAAAAGGTATAAAATACTTATATATGATAAAACTATTTTACTCTATAAATTGCCCAAAAATTCTAGAAAAGGTATAAAATCTACATAAATTTGGATATTTAAATTATAAAAATATCACTAGACATTTTATAGTTGTAATTTTAAGAATCACTAAGATTCACCAAGCTTTCTACACTTTAACATAAGTATGGATTCTTAAAACTTTCCTTGTAGATCTTCTTGAACAAAGCCTCAAACCACCATATATGACCATGATAGGGTATCTTTGGCCTCCAACTAAAAATGCATGAGCACTAGTAGGAGGCATTACACACCATAGACGTCATAATATTAGGGACAAAATTAAAGGCCTTAGGGCTTCTAGATATTTAGGTTTTTAAAGATGTTTCTAGACATTTATAAACATGATAATATTAGGTACAAAAATAAAGGCCTTAGGTTTTGAAATATGTTTTTAGATATTTAGGTTTTGAAAGATGCTTCTAGATATTTATGGGCATGGAAGATGTCTCACACCACCACACATGAACTATCACTACCACACATGAACTATGTAAGGATATTTGGATTCCAACTAAGATTGTGAATGTAGTTAAAAAGTAGGGATATTTGGACTCCAACTAAAATTGTAAAATTGTGAATGTAGTTAAAAAGTGTTTCCCACCACAAATGAAATAAAGGGCTTTAAACAGTTAACACCAAAGAGTTGTGAGTATAATAATGTTTTAGGATCAAATAAATGTTCTAAACAATAACAATTTTTGGGGTTAGAGGAATAATAGAGAAAATTAACAATTTTTGGGGTTAGAGGAATAATAGAGAAAATTATTGCAGTTTTCTCCATTATTCCCCACCCCCACATATAACATATAAGTCCAAACATAATGCTTATGCTTATTATTAATGCATTGACTATGCACTCTGGATTTAATCCAAACAGTGGATTGTAAAATGGTAAATTTAAGCAAACAAAACACACCATGTTTCTTTCAAATGAATATGTCTGCTTGTGCCCCACATCAAATGAATATAGTACGAAGTTTACTATTCTTTTACGCTGGGCCACTGAGAATCGAGCTAGTAGTGAACGTCGTTTTAGCAAGTACGAATCATAAGTCCGCACCAGGATAACCGTATAAGCAACAGAACATTAATCGCTGTCAAAACCTTATCAATAATCGAGTATTCAATGTTCTGAATACTCGATTTCAATGTTTGTTGTCTCGCAACAGCGAATCGAATTCTATGCTGAATTCATACGCATGTTGTACTCAATCAATCAGTATGGCTAATGAATCACAATACTGTGTTACAGGGATTATAAATTTTACTCATTGTTTGGGCTATGTCCATTCTTCTTTAAGTTTGATAACCTTACTGCTCTCTTCACATCGTCACATATAGAAGCAGCATAGGATTTGCCATGGCAGCTCCTGACCAGTCGGAGAGTAAGCCTAAGCCCATGATCATAACACTCATGGTTAGTAAGAAAGGTCGTAAGATAATGTACGCAGAGGCAAGGAAAGATTTTGTCGATCTGCTATTCAGTTTTCTGATGATTCCAACTGGGGCTATTGCCAAGCAGGCGCTGGTCTCCGAAGATACCAAGACAAAGGCTCGTTGCATCAGAAATCTGTATGATAGCGTACAGAACATGTCTCCGTCGCCTCTCACGGGCGACAAAGCGAGCCACTATTGTTCAACTGTGGAATAATTCCACTGCCACTATTGTTCAACTGTGGAATAAACTTGGGGTGCAGGAGCCGACAGAATTGGAAGAGCGGACTGTAACAGTTGGTCCGAACGAGGTAATCAAGTTTGTTATAGCTAAGTTTACAGCCTAATTATCTTCAAAGACTGGCGTTATGTTTTGTGGAGTAAATATCGATTTTGTTGTAATCCATCTGTTAATATTTGGGGTCAGGTGATGGGTTTGCTAAGAGCTGCTATGGTTTCTAACACGGCTTTAAATGACGTCTTCAAAGCCGGCCCTAAGGTGAGTATGTTGATGTTATTAGTGCACGCATCTTGCAATTTAATTGAAATGATAGATAAGTATCCCATAATCCAATTTATTCCTCTGTATATATTTTGCAACTACGGACTGAGCTTACCGTGCCCTTCTATGAAGTACTCGACTGCGGTGGACATGGAGACAACTGGAATCTCGCTGCAGGAGCTTCTGATAAAATTGCTGACTGAAGACCAGAAGCATCGTAGTAGCAGCAAGCTCACCGTTTGACAAAATCGGAAGGCTGAAATTATATATACTTTATTGTAAAATAACTATAATTTCTGTGACTGGTAGTTTTAACGAGTAGCATTGGGGAATACAAGCTTTTACGATGTACATATATGGCCTTCAATGTCAATCGCTCGTATGAGATAAATAAACAAAACGCTATGCCATATAAATATACATGATTTCAAAACTTATCAGATATGTGTTTTGCAAAATCAATATCTATCACTGTGTTTTAACGTTTAGAAAAGCCATTATCTGTGTCATTTTGATTAAATGTAAATGCTTATAGGTTGTGTTAGAGATAATGTTTTATTAATGCTGCATATTAGAGTTAATGTTGTATACTAAAGTTTGGGGATTGGTTCGGGTTGTTGGAAGATGTTGTGAGATTTTTTTAATTTTTCCTTTTAAAATTGGAATCAGTTAGATCTCACTCCAACTATATATATACCTAATATATTAAATGTAAATGTACAATACAATTACAGTTTGTGTGAGTATTGTGATATGGTTGCTCTTTGTTTTTCTAATTTGGTATTAGAGCTTGTTCTGACTTAAGTCACTCACCAGAAGCCCAGAAAGATGTGAGAGCCATCAATTTTAATTAGCTTGGAGTGATTTATGTATATAAAAATAGAGTGTGAATTATTTTTTGATCTGTATCTGTTTGTGAGCTTCTACGAATCATTGTTGGTAAAGGTAGTAGAGAGCATCATTGTTGGTAAAGGTAGCTGCGTGATGTCTCTGTGTTATCGTTGAGCTACTTGGAGAGGTGCAGAGCGGGCTGGAGTTCATTGAGGGAGTAGTGATGACTACATAGAACTTGAACGCTGCTCATTTCCTGTAGAGCTGCCGGTGAGAAGAAACACGAGGAAAACCGTCTGCGCATTGGTTGATGATTGTCAGCAGATTGTGAAAAGGCATGAGAGCTGTCAGCTGCGTGAAAGAGAGCTATCATCTGTTTTCTCTGAAGGAGCCCGTGTTGCTTCATTGTTCCCATCTGCCTGGAAGTCGCTTTTTTTGCTTAAAGAAGGAACTGCAATCTGAATTAGCCGTCCAACTAATCGATGGAAAGGGAAGAACCGTCAGTTAGGGGATCGAATTTCAGAGAGGAACCTGTGTAAGATCTGTGTGTTGTTCTAAATTTCTGTTGAAATCACTATTTTTTGTGGATCCATCCTGAATTTGTTCACGAGAAAAAGGTTGTTTGTGCGTTCTACTAAGAAAGCGTGAGTTATAATTTAATTTGAGAGATTGTGAATTCCATGAATGTATTGAATATTGTATGAGATTTTGGAGTTTGTAACACACTGATTCTAGTCAATTTATAGGAATAAATATTGTTAGAATCGACTACTCTAACAAGTTGCAGGTGCAGAATGAAGATTTAAGATGATGGATTCAGATCTTGTGTGGTTGTGCTATTTATGTGTAAAGGAAAAAACAATTCTTGTTACTTGATATAAACTGGCAGTCTCAATTTCAAGAATAACGACTGGCGGATAGTCCAAAGCAAAATATCTCACAGATGGATGTATGTTCATAAGATGTTTCATTACTCGACTGCTTTTCTCATGGAAGCCTCGGTGAACTGAAGCATTTATAATTTAAATGAGTTGAACGGTTAGCTCGAAGATGAGAAAGAGAAAGAGCATAGTCTAGACCCATCAGAGTGAGTATAGTCGCTGATAAAGACCATGTGAAACAAAGTTAAAGTGTTGTAACCTTTTCTGTTTTGTAATTTGTGAAGTTATGTAATGTAAGCATTAAAGGGGGTGTTAAAGATAATGCTTCATTAATGGTGCATACTAGAGTTTGGGGATTAGTTTGGGTTGTTGGAGAATGTTGAAAGATTCTCTCAACCTCTCCCTCTAAGATTGGAATCAATTGAATCTCACTCCAACTATATATATACCTAATGTATTTAAGTGTAGGTGTACAATACAATTACACTTTGTGTGAATCTTGTGATATGGTTGCTTTTCATTTCTATAATTGGTTGAAAAACACTTGTTAAATCTTTCCAAATTCCATGTTCATTAGTGCACTTTTGTGTCCACCAAACTATTCACAGTTTCTGTGTTCAACAAAGTAAATATTTGTGTCATTTTACCATGTTTGGATGCTAAAAGACACGGGTGTTAAATCTTGTAATGCTAAAGAGAAAGTTATAGGAATTTTCTCATGGATAGAATTTCAGCCATATATTTTTGTGACTTGAGTGTTTTGTTACATTTTTAAACCAACCAAATCATAGAAATTTAGAAAAAATAACAAATTATTCATTACGTAAAAAACATATTTATATCTTTAAACTTCATACTCATGAAACAATATTTTTGTGACTTGAGTGTTTTGTTACATTTTTAAACCAACCAAATCATAGAAATTTAGAAAAAATAACAAATTATTCATTTCGTAAAAAACATATTTATATCTTTAAACTTCATACTCTTTACATATTTATACTTTAGAATAAGTAAATTATAAAATTGTATATCATTTTCAACAAAATTTTATTTAGTTATTTAAATGATGTAATTAATTTATAAATGGTATAAATCAATATGATCAAATATATTTATGATCAAATATATTTCATTTTAAGTTTGTTTTTTATATTTTAATATATATATGTTTTACTATTTAAAATTTAAATTTGCTTTATAGTATTTTAAGAAAAAATGATAATTTTTTTTTTTTTTTGTGGATCCATCCTGAACTTGTTCACGAGAAAAAGGTTGTTTGTGCATTCTACTAAGAAAGTGTGAGTTATAATTTAATTTGAGAGATTGTGAATTCCATGAATGTATTGAATATTGTATGAGATTTTGGAGTTTGTAACACATTGATTCTAGTCAA
>ML806280.1:71951-112229 GCA_009831015.1 Picea engelmannii
GATCTTGAAAAAACTTCATTTAGGCCCTCAAAATGGCCCCGAAAGTTAAAACCTGCTAAAAATAGTAAATTGCCAAAATGGCCAGAAAACTGTTTTGAGCCATTTGGAAAAGGTGGGTGGCCCCCGATATCCACCTGGATCAAATCTAACAAGTAGCAGGTGTAGAATGAAGATTCAAGATGATGGATTCAGATCTTGTGTGGGTGTGCTATTTATGTGTAAAGGAAAAAACAATTCTTGTTACTTGATATAAAATGGCAGCCCCAGTTTCAAGAATAACAACTGACGGATAGTCGAAAGCAAAATATCTCATAGATGGACGTATGTTCATAGGATGTTTCATTACTTGACTGCTTTTCTCATGGAAGCCTCGGTGAGCTGAAGCATTTATAATTTAAATGAGTTGAACGGTCAGCTTGAAGATGAGGAAGAGAAAGAGCACAGTCTAGACCCATCAGAGTGAGTATAGTTGCTGATAAAGACCATGTGAAACAAAGTTAAAGTGTTGTAACCTTTTCTGTTTTGTAATTTGTGAAGTTTTGTAATGTAAGCATTAAAGGGGGGTGTTAAAGATAATGCTTCATTAATGCTGCATACTAGAGTTTGGGGATTAGTTTGGGTTGTTGGAGAATGTTGAAAGATTCTCTCAACCTCTCCCTTTAAGATTGGAATCAATTGGATCTCACTCCAACTATATATATACCTAATGTATTTAAGTGTAGATGTGCAATACAATTACACTTTGTGTGAATCTTGTGATATGATTGCTCTTCATTTATCTAATTGGTTGAAAAACACTTGTTAAATCTTTCCAAATTCCATGTTCATCAATGCACTTTTGTGTCCACCAAACTATTCACAGTTTCTGTGTTCAACAAAGTAAATATTTGTGTCATTTTACCATGTTTGGATGCTAAAAGACACGGGTGTTAAATCTTGTAATGCTAAAGAGAAAGTTATAAGAATTTTCTCATGAATAGAATTTCAGCCATGAAACAATATTTTTGTGACTTGAGAGCTTTGTTACATTTTTAAACCAACCAAATCATAGAAATTTAGAAAAAATAACAAATTATTTATTAGGTAAAAAACATATTTATATCTTTAAACTTCATACTCTTTACATATTTATACTTTAGAATTGTATAGAATAAGTAAATTATAAAATTGTATATCATTTTTAACAAAATTTTATTTAGTTATTTAAATGATGTAATTAATTTATAAATTGTATAAATCAATATGATCAAATATATTTTATTTTAAGTTTGTTTTATATATATATGTTTTACTATTTAAAATTTAAATTTGTTTTATAGTATTTTAAGAAAAATGATAAATAATTATTTTATTTTATTAATATTTTATTTTTATTTATTATTAAATGATTGGAAATAATTTATTTTTTTATTTTTTTTTATTTTATAATTTTATTGAATATGATTAATATTGTTATAAATATTTTGAAATTAAAATTTAAAGTATATATACTTTGAAAAAAAATTCATTCTCCATCTTCTCATTATTATAATTATTTGGATTAAGTTAATAACAACACATATTCATAATTTTTCTTTTAAATTTAATTTTGAAAATATTTTTACAATTAATAATATTTTATTATTATAATAATAAGATTTTGTTATTATTTAATAAGAATTTTTTATAAAAATAAATTTTATTTATGTATATTTATTTTAAAATATCATATTCATTTGGAAATATCATATTTATAAATTTTTGTATTTAAATTAAAATGAACCATAATTATATTTGTATGTATGGTGTGACACACTTTTGGTCCTTCAATACATAATGATTTGGTTAATCAATTTAGGAAAAATACAAATACATTAGAAAAACATATTAAATGTGTTTGATGTACAACCATGGGCATATATCATGGACATTGTTTTATTTTGATTAATGTTCATGGTATAAGTGTATCAATGTACACCAAATACATTGGATGTGTTTGTGCCAATTACAACTCTCACATAGACATAGACTCAAATCAATAATATGATAATATTCAATAATCTTCTTATTATGATTTGTGACATTTTAGCCATATACAACAATAATAAAGTACAATCATTTTTCTTTAAATATTGATATTCATCAAACAATTGAACATTATGCACCTGTGTTTTAAAGAATCTCATTGTCATTCTCCAAGTGGGTATTGGTTTACTCCATCTCATTAATCATCTTCTTCAATCCATTAATATCAATATGAGTGAGGTTTCTAACTTCCTCCTCCAAATCATCATGAAGGTCTATCCTATCCCCATCATAATATCTTCATCAAAATTCTTCAAGGTAGAGGTCTGTAAGTGATTTTCAACAAGACTTAGATTTCACTATTATACGATAGTCTTTTCCAGAATGAGAAATAACACTCAAAAAAATAAAGGAACATAAAAATAGTTTTACAATAAGCCTTTGAGAGAAGGATCACTGATCTTACAATAATCATATTACTAGTAAGTTGACACATGGCCCCAAACAAAAATGTGGTCCCTTTCTCGCATTTGTGCCAATTTAAAGAGTAAGAATAGGAGAATGGACACTTTCTCAAAATTTGGTAACTTGAGTGAGTAGGAAAAGGAACATTGGATGTTTCTCACACTTTAGTGATTTCCAAGAGGAAGAGAAGGAACATTATCCCTTTCTCATACTTTAGTAATTTTTAGGAGGAGGAGAAGCAATGCTATCCCTTTCTCACACTTTTGTAATTACAATGATGAGGAGAAGGAGAATGAGAAGTAGCAAATTCTCACACTATTGTAATTCAAGTTGCTATAACCTTCCGATTATTGAAAAAACTTAATGTAAAATTGCATTCAAAATCAAACCTTGTCTTTGAAGTTTACATATACCCAATGTGTTAAGGCCCCTAAGGTCCCTAGGTTAAATCCCTACCACTGATTTATTATTAGTTTATTAGTTATGGTTTGGTTAGATGAGTGATTGGTTACATCATGCTCACTTGATCTACTATTTATAATAAATGAGATTTATTTGTATAGGCATATTTTCTTGTGCAATGGATATATTGTAAAATGAGGTTTACTCCTCAAAGTGGATTATTATTCATTGACTATTTTTTGGTGTTTGGTTTGGTGAGTGCACAAAGTTGGTGCATGAAAAAGTGGCAAGGGGGTCAACAAGAACACACAATGATAGGAACGTGTGAGCTTTCTCAGGAATGCAGATGTGTTCCTAATCCTATAGGTTTGACAAGGCCCAAACCTCCAATCAACATGTCATATAAGTTCATTAGCAGGAACACACAAATGTTCTTAAGAACACGTGTGTGATCTTGAGAATACGTGTGCGTTCCTGTTGTGCCCGATTTTTAAGGTACCACATGAGCATTTTGTGCTCATTTGCACACCACGTTCGTGATTTTCCTTATTGGAGCAAGGAAACAAGACTAATACAGGAGGAGAAAAACCCAATATCTTTCCACCATGTCCATTGCAAGAAAGGTATGGATGCTTTTTTGTCATTTCTTCCTGGCTTTGCAAAAAATAAAAAAACAATTATTCATGGGTTATGGATGTAAATCCCAATGATATTGAACACTTATTATCTAGGTTCACTACACATAATTAATACTTGAATGCATATCTCTAAAAAAATAAATAATCTTGTATATGCTTTTTTCTAGTTAATTGTAAAGTTAACGCATAGTTTTTCTTTGTTTTACACAAACTTATGTTGATGATTTTGTTGGGATAAAATAAAATTCTTCTTTGTAATATACATTTTTCATAAGTCAACTTATTAAATTTCCTTTTTAAAATGCAACATATATTATAAAATGGGACCCTAAGACAATGTAAACCACCAACCAATAAACCAAGGCAAGGAAAACCCCAACCCATCACAACCACCCAATTTAAACACCCAAATTAATGAGGGGTTCAACACATTAAGAACACTTGTAAATAAATTACGGGGCACGAGAGAACCAAGCAGAGAGCCCTTGGCCACTTCTTTGGATGTCATTGTGAGTTCCATTGCAAGTGCCCAAGGAATATTGACTTCTATTTATGAATAGGGAAAGAAAATTGTTTGAGTATTACAACATTGAGTCGGATAAAAAGCAAGTTAGATACTTGGGTATATCAAAATGACAAGTGATGCCTATTTTTATTGATCCTCGATCTCAACAACAACCACCCTGACTAATAAATGCATTTGCATTGACTGGTGTGTCCACCCACAAATTAGTCAAAATTGGATGGATAGGTGGTACATGGTATTTGATAAACCTCCCTGCAATAATAGGGAGCCTTTATAATTTTTGCAAAAATTGTGGGATGAATTTATTTTGGGTCAACATGTCAACTACTTTGACAACGATGTCTTCTAGGGGTTGGGTCGAGGTTTTTCATAGGATGAAGAGAATTCTAGGTGTGATCCCATGTTAGGTCCTTGTCCCTCTAGGTGAAGTCCTGACCCCCTTTCTCAACATCCTCCTATTTGCAGATAGATTGCATCACATATAGTTAGCTATATCATCATTGAATTAGAACCTAGTGAAACACCATATCTTTTTTTCACTATCTCGAGAGGAGGTTCTTCCTGTGACATAGATAGAGGGGTCAAAGATTCACCCCATACAATAAAGTGGAGTGAGGAGGGGAAACATGGATATAACAGTTGTCCATGTTAGCCTCACATATGCTCGAGTTGCAGGAACTTGTTATGGGCCTATAGAGGTTAGTCAACATTAGAGCTTCATGGAAGAGGTTAGTATCTTAACCATCTTTATGTTCTTCATAATTATATATCTATATGGTATTATGTGTATTTATATCGTTATATCGTTATGTTTTTTTGCAGTTGTTATGCCCATGTAGCAGACCCTCTATGCCTATGGATGCATCAATGCATGTCTCCAACACTGATGTAACAACAGAGGCATCCTGGTAATTTGGCATACCCCATACACATTGATGTGTCACATTTGATAAATTGACCATGGTAATTTATATATGTTATGACATCCTCTAATTTTTAATGTTGTTGTGTTTCTACAGGTTGTGGGACTAGACTATGTGGAGGAATATCCATCTGGGATGGACAAGTCACCTGCATCATAGGTATCATGTGTAGAGTTAAATATCTTTTAAATATCAAATTTGTTGTATTTATGTTGTTGGATTTTACTATTTGGTACTAATAGTTCAATATTATTAATATCTATGTAGGCTATGACATATTCACTAGTTATAGTACTAGTCCACTCCCTTGGCATGTGGCCTCTGCTCATGGGTTACCTTACTCTAGGCCAAGGGATTCGTCATCATTTTTACAACACGTGGGGGTCCATTGTCGCTCACCCTTAGCATATTTCTTATTGAGTGCATCCTCAATGGGTGCACCCACATGCCACCCATCCACACCACCTCTTCCATCACATCCATCCATAGTGGATTTACCCATATGCCACCAATCCCCCCCACCATTTCCATCAGTTCAATCCATCGATGCTACCACAATAGAGGTTACCTCAAAGAAATTTGTATAGTTGAGTGCTCCACCTGCAAACGAATCTCCACCAAGGCTCAGGATATATATGTGAGATAACGTGTTGTTGATAATTTTATATGTATCATGAATTTGATTTTATGCATATTTTTTTTAATTTTGATGATTTGATTCTTGTAACTGACACAAGGTGGCATTGTTGAGTGATTAAGGTTGTGGAGGAGGGTATCACCCTCATGATTGTCAATCCCAAATGTGGTGAGTTGTCTTATGTTAAATTACAAAGTGCCATTTTGTAAGTCTTTTAATTCATTGTGGAAAAATGTTTATAACAATGTCTTTTTATTGTGCAGTCTCTAGAGTGTTGAAGCACGCCCAAGACCAAATCCACTCGAGGTGCTTCTTCAATAAAGAAAAGAAATATAGATTTCTAGGATTCTCCCGAGGGTGGAAAGGGTGGTAGTGCTCAATGGTTGACCAATTACTACCATTTTGTATCCATTCCATTATATGGTTGTTTTTCATGTTAGGGAACTTGCTACCATTTTGTATATTTGGCACGAGGTGCCATTTTGTAAAAAATGTACAATTTAGACGATGTTGAATACACACAAACACACATTTCATGGATCTCATTATTTCTTCATTTTATGTTGATGAATGTATGAATTTCAAAGTGTATGAATTTTGTGTGTATGAATGTATGATTTTTTTCTTAAGTGATTATAAATACTTGTGTTACAAATTAATAAATCTATTATGGTGGAAAATATTGCTAAGTGCCAAATCCATAAACAATGAATATTTCTCATTACCTAAATTTGACAAAAGGTAGAAGTCCCATCCTAGTTAAGACTCTAGGAACCAATAATAAAAATCATGTAGGCTAACGTAATCAAAGTAGAACTAAGGGAGTTAAAACCTCACATTACTCTATCCAAAATGAAGCATGGTTCATTATAATTGCAATCACAACATGTTACAAGGGTTTCTTAATACAAAATCAACAAATAAAATATGAGTGCACAATAAAGCCTCACATCAAATGAAAATATACCTCAAATTCTCCATTAAGCTTGTCAAAACGTTCTACAATGTATCCCAAGAGGAGGGCTCCTAAATTCCCAAATTCTTCACCCTTTATAATGGAGAGAGAGAATTATTTTTTATAGAGTGATTCTCTTCTCTTATACAATAAAATATTATTATTTTCTAACTAACTCCATGACACATCAAATAAATATTATAATAATAAATTAGTTAGATCTCTCCTCAATCCATGGTTGACTATTTACAACATGTGAACATTAGCCTCTCCAAATAAATTCTCTGTCATCAAAAAATAGTAGTAGTATACAACAAATAATGTTCATGAAGGGGACACACCACCAAAAATAGGCATCAAACCAATCAAATTCCAAGTGTCCACAAGGAATGTTCCCTCCAACAATATGCATGCATGCAACCACTCCACATGTGTGAATTCCAGGATAGACATTTTCATGGATGAATGTGCAATATGCCAAGTGTATGGGGTGTCCACTAAAAAGTATGTGATAATTTCCTAGCATTGCCTTTCCTTTCCTTTAATTTCCTTGCTTTCCTATCCTTGCCTTGCCTTTGCTTGCCTTGTTTTACTAGCCTTGTTTTGCTTTTGCTTGCCTGTCATTTCCTTTCTTTTTCCTTTCCTTGCAATCCCTTACCTTTCCTTTCCTTTCTTTCTCTTACTTTGCCTTTACATGCCATGCCATGCCATGCCATTCCATTCCTTACTATTCCATGCCATTCCTTTCCTTTCCATGTCATTACTTTCCTTTCCTTCACTTTCCATGCCATTCCATGTCATTCCATGACATACCTTTCATTTATAAGCCATTCCTTGCCTTGCCTTGAATTTCCTTGCCTTCCATTTCCATTCCATGTCATTCCATGGCAGGCCTTGCCATGCCTTTCCTTGTCATGCCATGCCATGTCATGCCTTACATTGCCTTTCCTTTCCATGCCATCACATGCCTTGTCATGCCTTGTATTTCATTTCCATGTCATGCCTTGCCTTAACATGTATTTCCTTTCCTTGACTTGACATGCCATGCCTTTCTTTGCTATGCCATTCCATGCCTTGGTCACCCCAACACTAATCCATTTGGATATCGCATAGCTCATATCCATGCATATACGTTACAAATTTCATATGAGAATCCTTATCTGCATTAAAGTTCAATTAAGAAATGTGTGTTTATTCACATGATGCCTTGCATATATTATACATTCACACCATAATTTTGTACTAGTATCCACATACCAAGGTTCCACATTTCAATTTTCATGTTTAAACAAGTCACAAAACTATCATCATCATAAACACACAACAATTAAAATAATATCCCGAAACACATAAATAGATCTAGATGTATACACATCAAATTTATATATGATTCTAACTAAACCCAATAAATACTAAGCAATGAATCACTAAGGTACGTAAAAATCAAAGTTCTAACCTTCTAAGGCCAAAATATAGGTTGTTACATTTACAAACCCTAGAACACAACTATGATCTAAAATAGACTAAGCCATCCTTGCATGTCTTTACATTTAGCTTCCCATTTTAAACTATACAACAATAGATATATATCTTTCAATAAAATTATGCAAGGAAAACTTCAAATAAAAATGTTGATTGCAATGAAACAAGAATCACAAAAAAGGAGCATTTCTCATCCCAAGAAATAAAAAACATTTCTTCTAGGGACATATGACTTAACTTTATATTAGAAATTTCCTTTCCATCCAATGAATTGTTTCTTCCTTTCCATGACTTGCCATGCCATGCCATGCCTTTCCATGCCTTGCTTTGCCATACTATTCCTTATCTTTCCATGCCATGGAAGCCCTTTCCCTGCCAAGTCATTCCTTTCCATGCCTTTCCTTGCCATGCCATTACATGCCATGCCATTCCATGCCATGCCTTGCCTTGCCTTGCTATGCCATGCCATGTATTTCCTTTGCAAGCTAGGCCTTACCTTTCCATGCAATTCCATGCCATGCCTTGCATTTCCTTGCCTTTGCATGCCATGTCTTTCCTTGACATGCCATGTGATGCCATTCCATGCCACGCCATATCATTCCATGCCTTGCCTTTCCATGCCATTTCTTTCCTTGTCTTCACTTTCTATGCCATGCCATGCCTTGACATGCCATGCCTTGCCTTTTCATGCCATTCCATGGCATGCCTTACATTACCTTCACTTTCCATGCCATGCCTTGCCTTGACATGCCATGTCTTTCATTCCCTTGCCTTTCCATGCCACGCCATACCATGCCATGCCATGCCTTGCCTTGCCTTTCCAATCCATGCCTTTCATTTTCATGCCATTCCATAACATGCCTTTCCATGCCATGTATTTCCATGCCTTGCCTTTCCATGCCTTTCCTTTCCTTTCCATGCCATGCCTTACCAATTAATTCAAAATCATAAATCAATTTTCTCTCACCTTTCCATGCCATTCCCTTCCATTCCTTTACATACCTTTCCTTTCAATGCCATGCAATTTCTAGCTTTACAAGGTGTTAAATTGTCAAAAATATTTAATAAACACGGAGAAAAAACACAGTTTCATAGATCCTCCATCAAACACTTTTTTTGGAAATAGAATGAGAGTTAAGGGGGGCCACTAGCTAAATATTGATGCCCCAGATCTAATGCAACCAACGATTCATCCATTCAAGTCTCAATTTCAGTTTTATTACACGTTGCAACTCACCTCCTCAAGTCATTGAGGGACATGTTGAAAATTTTGTTTGGGGGAATAAAATCCAAACCAAGCAGCATAACGGAGTTCCGTAAACTCTTCAACATATTCTTGGCCAAGGCCCATGTGACCACGCTACCCATAATGGCCTGAAAAAATGTTCTTGAAAATCAACATCTTATTCATAAATTGCACTGTGTGTCATTGAGAAAAAACCTAGTTGATCCAGGTGGATATTGGTGGCCACCCACCTATTCCACTATCTCGAAAAACAGTTTTCCACCTTGGCATTTTTTTGGTAGTTTTTTGGGTTCCAAACTTCTAAGGCCATTTTGAGGCCCTAAACGATGTTTTTGGGGATTTGGGGCCTAGGGGACTAATGAATGCACTAACCTAGGCTAGCAGAAAATCGTTCTTCTTGGTTAGACCTTTCCAACGGTCTATCATGCACCTAAAATGGAGATCACATGCAAAAGTTACGACCCCGTGAAGTTGATGTACTAACTTACCCAAATAGGGCCCACATGACTTTTGGTTCATCTCCTAGGATTAGGTTTTAGATGTCTATGGTCTTTTACATTCCTGTTTATTGTAAAAAGGCCTTCAGAGCCTCACTGTAATCATCTTCTGGTGAATGAGCACAACTGTCACATGTCTTCTCAGATATAAGCCGCCACCATTCCAAGAAGCTTGTTTTCCACTGCATTTTACAGTTTTATCTTATTTCCTTATTGAATAGAAAATCAGTTTTACTATATCTCTGTTATATTGTGTTAATCATATTTTAATAATATGTAGTCATTTCGTTCTGATCATAAAATCCAAATCAGTGGCATCAGAGTGGTCTTCTCCTTGTCATCTTAATGCATGTCCCCAACGAGGTAAGGGTGCAAAGAATTGGGTCTCGAGTTTGTTTCTCTTGAGGAAAAAATATCTTACACGACCAAGAGACCTCTCATGGAAGGAGAAAATAAATATGATGAGATAGGAGATCCTTTCAAAATGTTTCTTGAGGAATCCCTCACGCAATAGAGGAACGAGATGATGGATAATTTCATGCAAATCCTTCGACGACTACCAACAGGTGATGAATCTTCCTCGAGCGGAGGTGCCGCCTCCTTCAAGGTTCAAATCAACTTTGATATTCCTATATTTGAAGGTCAGATAGATGTAGATGTTGTAAACATGTGGTTGAATCTACTAGAAGGGTATTTTTCTGTCCATAAATTTTTGAATAGAGAAAAGATTACTTTTGTTCTCCTCAAAGTCATTCCCCATGTGAAAGATTGGTGGGAAACTTTCTGTGAGAAAAAGGAAATAGAGGAACCCTCATTATTTACAGTCATGGCCACCTAGGAATCCTTCAGGGATGATATTAAGGAACAATACTACCATGTCAGAAGTTATGATGATTTGTATACAAAATGGACCACACTGCGGCAAGAAAGAGACCAAGCAGTGCCAGAGTTCAAAAATATCTTCCATACCTTTTGCACCAAGATGGGTATCAAAGATTCAGAGAAAAATATGATGCTCAAGTATCGCGGTGCTCTGCATATATACATCTAGACCGAAATGGAATATCTTGACATCTCATCCTTGGGTGCATCCTATCGATATGTCATTAAAATAGAGCATAATCTCAAACAAAAGATGCGGCAATTTGGGCTTGGGAAACCCTCACAAAAAAATCCAGGAAAGGGCATCCCCAACCCACAGAAAAAAGGACAGATAAAATATGGAAAATATCAGGACAACTAATCCAAGCCACAAGCAAATAAGGATGTTGTAAATAAAAGGAAAGATACCAGTAAGTGGTGCGACTTCCATAAGATCCCTTGGGATAATACTGTTGATTGTATCTCAAATAAGTCGTTGGTGGTCGAAGTGAAAGACTTGAAATCAGATGCAGGTTCTGACTCTGAGTCAGAACCATAAAGGGGAAGATGAATCATTGACGTGGAACCCAGTGCCACCGTAGCTACCACTAAGATCTATCCTGGTGAACCAAACGAGCCATAAGAAGGCAAGCACATCTTCCATTCATAGATGTGGGTAAAAGGCATCCTGCTGCACTTCATCGTTGATAGTTGTAGCTAGAAGAACCTCATCTCAGTAGAGGTCATCAAGCAGCTGGCCCTGCTAACAATGCCGCACCCACAACCCTACACCATTGGATGGCTCCACTAAGAAAGTGATCTCCACGTCAGCCAATAGTTTCAACTGTCATATGACATCAAGCCCTTCAAAGATGAGTTATTGTGTGATGTTTCTCTTCTCGAAGTTTGTAATGTTCTTTTGGGACAAACTTATTTATGGAAACATCATGCTATATATGAGTCTAGGCCTCGTAGTGTTATTATTACTTTGAATATGAAATTGTACAGTATACCTGAGGCAGTCTCTCCTAGTGTTATTTCCTTGATCTCTCCCAAGCAATGCAGGAAGGTCATCTCTTAGACAGGGAAGTTTGTCTTCTTCGTTATTCTCTCTTAGAATGAGTAAAAGTTTGCAGCCACATCCAGGGTCTCTGTAGTTGACGTCTCCACACAACATAAGGAAGTAGATAAGGTCGTGGAAGAATAATCGGATATCTTATCCTCACCTACTAGGTTACCTCTGCATTGTCAGGTCAAGCATCCCATCGATATGACCCCCGGAGCACCATTGCCCAATGGGCTAGTCTATCGATGCTCTCTATTATAGAATTAGGAGATCTAGTGACAGATCCAAGAACTACTCCAGAAGGGTCACATCTATCCCAACTCATCATCTTGTGGGAGCCCAATCGTGTTGGTACAAAAGAAATATGGAACCTGGCGAATCTGCCTTGATTATCGGGTTCTGAATAAAATCACAGTCAGAAAACAGTACCCTATTCCCTGAATCGAAAACCTCCGTGATCAACTCATGGGGGACAAATACTTTAGTAAGATTGATCAAAAGTCTAGCTACCACCATGTCTCGATAGAACAAACAGGTGTATGGAAGACCGCCTTCAAGTCAAAGGAAGGTCTTTTTGAATGGTTGGTCATGCCCTTTGGTTCAAAAAATGCTCCATCCACTTTCACGAGAATGATGGACGATATCCTGTGACCATTCAATAATAATTTTTTGGTGGTGTATTTGGATGCCATTCTCATTTCTAACAAGAATTGGGCATAACACTTGCAGCATATTCAACAGGTTATGCACACCTTGCGACAACACAAGCTATACCCCAACCTAGAAGAATGCTCCTTCGGCATGGACAAGGTCCATTACCTAGGATACATAGTTGATCAACATGGAGTACATGTGGATCCATCCAAGATCCAAGTCATCCGTGACTGGCCAGCCCCAACCACACTCACTGAGCTTCAGAGCTTCTTGGGCCTTGCCAATTTCTACTGCAGGTTCGTGTTGGTATTCTCCCATATTGCATGGGCCCTCAACCAAATAACCAGGGGTGGTGGTAAGGAAACAATTGTGTGGGGTCGGTCCCAACAACAAGAACTTGATGATTTGAATCCCCTCTTGTGCTCAATCCCAGTACTTTCACTACCAGACTTGCAACAACTCTTTGAGATCGAGACAAATGCCTCAAACTATGTTGTGGGCATCGTTCTCACTCAACACGACCACCCTGTGGCCTATAATAGTGAGACACTATCAGATGTTGTCTATAAGTACCCTACTTATGACAAATAAATGTACTCCATTGTGAAATCCTACCACCAGTGGAGACATTACATTCTTGGGAAGGAGATAGTCATCCACACTAATCGTAAGCCACTGCAGTTCATGCAGACAGAAGAAAAATTGTAGAATGACTTCCATGAGAAGTGGTCCACATAATTGCAAAAAATTCACCTCAACATCAAGTATAAAACAGGGAGCACTAACCACGTTGTTTATTTCCTTAGTATACTGCTAGTCATGACACTCACCACAATGCTAGACTCTTGCGACCATAAGACCTTTGGATGCCCCAACTCTATGAGATAGACCCGGACTTCGCCACCACCTACCAAAAGATGGGATACTGTGTCGTCTAGGACATCTCTGTGTTCCATCAAGAGAGAGAGAGAACTTGATTTGGGAATCCCACTACAGTCAGGTGGCATGACACTTCGGCGTCGAAAAGATAGTGGCAATGTTGTAGCAACATTTCTACTGGTTGAAACTTCGATAGGAGTTCAGGAAGTATATCAGGTCCTACACTTCCCACGCTATTTCCAAACCAACCACTAAGAAACAAGGCCTGTAAACCCCTCTGCCTACTTTTGATATGTCATGAGAATCCATATCAATGGAATACACATTGGGCCTCATGTCCCCCGACAAGGGAAATGACTGTGCTTTTGTGGTTGTTGATCACTTTTCCAGGATGGCAATTCTAGTTGCCTGCAAGAAGAACATCATAGCAGAAGCCATTGCCAAGATATTGTTTGAACGAGTATGGCTACATTTTTGGATCCCACAAACCATTATATTAGACCGTGACAGTCAGTTCCTTATCACATTTTGGGCAAGCCTCTAGTCACTGTTGGATACGAAGCTCACCAAATCCACTGCCTTCCACCCCCAAACAGATGGCCAAACTGAATTCGTCAATCGGATGATCATACATATTTTGTGGATGTACAATTCAAAACACCTCCACACATGGGATGAGAGTCTTTCCTATGTCCATCATAGCTACAACCAAGCCCTGCATAGCTCAACTAGCCACAACCCCTTTTAGGTGGGGTTGGGATTCCAACAATTGGGCCCCATGATTGTTGCACTACCCCTGGCAACCACCTCGGCCGATTCATCCTCTGCTCCACCAAAAGATGAAAAAGACACCTGGTTCATTGAGAGGATGTAGCACATCTGCCAACAGGTTCAAGATATTCTATAGAAGTCTAATACCAAGTACAATCAGCACCATGATCAACATTGAGTGCCACATAAGTTTCAGGTGGGATACAAAGTTTGGTTGCACTTGCAAAAAGAAAACCTTACAGGGCCCCATCGGAAACTTCGCCCACTCTATTATGGTTCATGCACCATCACCATGGATGTGGGTGACAGTTATTTTGAGCTCAACATTCCCCCTTTCCTTGGCCTACACCCAGTCTTCAATGTGGCTCTCCTTCAACCATATTTCCCACCATTATTGGACACCTCAAAGATAGTAGATAAGTTGACATCAATAGATATCAACCCCAATTGCATGAAATAGGCATCTAGTGATCAAATTGTGGACACACAAATCAAGGTCACTCAACAACAAAGGATCCAACTTTATCGAGTTGTCAAAGCAGGGCAGTGCCTGCACCAAGGGAACTGACTCACCCTGGGCCAAATTCAGTAGAAATTTCCTCATCTGATGGGGGAAATCAACAAAATGGATACCATTTCTTCCTAAAGAGGGAGGATTGATATAGTTTGATATTGGTGGCCACCCACCTATTCCTCTAGCTCGAAAAACAATTTTCCACCTTGGCAATATTTCGACAGATTTTTGTGTTCCAAACTTTTGGGGCCGTTTTGAGGCCCGAAACGACATTTTTTGGGGATATGGGGCACATTTGACTATTGTAGGCACTGGCCTAGGCTAGTAAAAAATCATTCTTCTCATTTAGACCTTTCCAACGGGCTATCGTGCGCCCAAAACGAAGATCGTATGCAAAAGTTACAACCCTAGGAAGTTGATGTACTAACTTACCCAAACAGGGCCCACATGACTTTTGGAGCTTCATCTCCTAGGGTTAGGTTTTTGGATGTCTAGGGTTTTTGAAATTCCTGTTTATTGTAAAAAGGTCTTCATAGAGTCATTGTAATCATATTTTGGTGAATTATCATAGTCGTCTCATCTCTTCTTAGAGATAAGCCATCACCATTCCAGCAAGCTTGTCTTCCGCTGCATTTTACAATTTTATCTTATTTCCCTATTGAATAGAAGACCATTTTTACTATATCTCAATTATTTTGTGTTAAGCATATTTTAATAATCTGTATTCATTTCATTCTAATCATAAAATCTAGATCACTAGTGTTAGAGATTTTCCAACAAATGGTTTTCTTGGTAACAAAATGATAGCAAAGGGGCCCCACTAGCTGAAACCTGGTGCCCCGAATCCAAAGAAACTAATGGTTCGTCCATCTGAGTCTATGTTTGAGTTTTATTGCGAGTTGCAACTCGCCTCCTCAAGCCATTTAGGGACATGTTGGAAACTTGGTCTGGGGGCATAAAATCCAAAATGAGTATCATAACAAAGTTCCATAAAATCCCACACATTTGTTTGGCCAAGGGTCACACCACCACACTACCCACAACTTCCTGACATAGTGTTCTTGAAAATCAACCTCTTGTTCATAAATTACACTATCCCTCATTGAGGAAAACCCTATTTATGGGGATCGTCCATCAAATGCTTTCTTGGGAAACGAAATGACAACAGAGGGGCCCCACTAACTGAAACCCAATGCCCCAGATCCAATGTAAACAATGATTGATCCATCCAAGTCTAGGTTTGAGTTTTATCACAATTTGCAACTTTCCTTCTCAATCCATTCAAGGACATGTTGGCAATTTGGTCCAGGGGCATAAAATACAAACTGACCAGCATAACAAATTTATGTAAGCTCCCACATGTATGTTTGGTCAAGTCCCATGTGACCATGCTACCCACAATCTCCCAACACAATTTTCTTCAAAACTAACCTCTTTTTTAGAAATTGCACTATGCCTCATTGAGAAAAACCATAGTTCTGTAGATCCTCCTTCAAATGGTTTTCCATGCAACAAAATGATAGTGGAGGGGCCCCACTTTCTGAAACCTGGTGCCTCAAATGCATTGAAACTGACGGTTCATCAATCCAAGACCCAATTTTAGTTTTATCGTGAGTTGGCAATTTGGTCTCGGGGCATAAAATCCAAAACAAAAAGAATAACTGAGTTTCATAAGATCTTGCATGTCTATTTGGCCAAGGCCCACACAACCACACTACCCACAATTTCTTGGCACAATGTTCTTGAAAATTGACTTCTTGTTCAGAAATTGCAGTATGTCTCATTGAGAAAAACCCTAGTTCTCGAGATCCTCCATCAAACACTTTTCTGGGAAATGAAATGACAACAAAAGGGCCCCACAAATGAAACTTTGTAGCTCAGATCCAATACAACCAATTGTTCATCGATCCGAGCCCTAGTTGAGTTTTATCACGGGTTTCAATTCACCTCCTCAATCCATTTAGGTACATGTTGGCAATTTGGTTCGGGAGGATAAAATTTAAATCAAGTAGCATAACAAAGTTATGTAAGATCCTACACGTTTGTTTATCCAAGACCAAGGTGACCACACTACCCACAATTTCCCACATAGTGTTCTTGAAAATCGACCTCTTCTTCAGAAATTGCACTATGCCTCATTAGGAAAAACCCTAGTGTCGAAGATCCTCCAAAAGCCATTTTTTTAGGAAATATAATGACATCAGAGGGGCCCCACTAGTGGAAACCTGGTGCCTCAGATCAAATCCAACCGATGGTTCATCGATCTGAGTCTCATTTTTACTTTTATTGCAAGTTGCAACTCACCTCCTCGTGCCATTTAGGGACATGTTGACAATAGACATAGACATAAACCATGACCATGACAGAGACCTAGACCTAGACCTAAACCATGACCTAGACCTAGACCTAGACCAAGACCTACACCTAAACCATTACCATGACCTATACCATGGAAAGACAAGGCAAGGAACGACAAGTCAATGTCTTGGTATAGGTCTAGCTCTAGGTATGGCAATGCAAGGAAAGGAAAATCAAGAAAATCCAAGGCAAGACAAGGCAAGAGATGGAAGGCTAAGCAAAGCTAGACATGGTGAGGTAAGGAAAGGTCTAGGTCTAGGTCTAGGTCTACATGCTATATGTTGTTATAAAATTTATTTAGTTGAAAGATTGGTTTTTATTTATTTTATTTTAAATAAGGCCTTGAGTTTATGTTGTTTTCCATGTCGATGCAAGAGCATCTCTCCACGTCATCCAGCCAACCAACCAGTCACGTCAGCGAATTCAAATCGCGTGTTGAAGAGAGGCGCAACCCTCATTTAAATTTTGATTGAATGTAATTAAATGTTTAGGCTGTTGAGCCAGGAATACGTTCCTTTGCGCAGGCTGTAGATAAGATAGGCATTAAATATTTTGTAAGGCTGAAATCTAGATCCGGATTGTGGACTAGACAACCCATTCAATGCAATTGAATAGGGTAGTTGAGGTAGGAGGGAAGAGATCGAAGAGCCCCCTTAGGTAAAATATCAATAGCGATCTCATTTTGTAATGGTGATAGTGGAGTAGTTGAGTAGGAGAGGAGAGAATTTTTAGAAGGAGCCGACACTCTGTTAAATTCCGTGATCAAGAACACCCTTGTAAACATGCATTTTCCATTTAATATAAACAACAGTTTTTCCTGCATGATTCTATATTATGTGGATGTCTTGGTGTGTTCTATTTTATGCTGTGAATGTATACTGTAAGTTTGCATTTGCAGGAGTGTGTTTGATTTCAGGTGAAGGTCTTTGAGGTTTCATGCCAGGAGGGCGTGACAGAGTACTGCAGTCTCTGAATACTGGTGCATAGGTGGACTTCTGAACTTTGCGAGTTTAGGAAAAGATGTGCCAGGTGGGAACATGAACTAGAATCATCAACTCAGAGGAAGTCCTCAAGGTTGTTGAATACCTTGCAAGCAAGGCTGTGGAGAAGAACACAATTGCAGACATAAACTCTTGTGAATTATGTGAAGCTCTACCAAGTGGGCATTGAGCAAGTGCAAAGAGTGCACAGAAGACAGAGGAACTATGTTGTGAGTTCAACAGAAACTAGAATCACAAAGGATTTTGAGAGCTCTGCCAAGAGGGCATTGAGTAGGTGCATGGGGTGCATAGGAGAGGAAAAAATTGTTGGATGTTCTGTGAGAAGACACTCTACCAGGAGGGCATTGAGTAGGTGTGCATACAGGCATAAGAAGAGAACTATGTTGAGTTCTGTGATTTGAGGAAGAGTCCAAGAAGAAGGATTTCCACTGAGTTATTGAACACCCTGAAGGACTCAACAAGAGGTTGCTTGAGTGAAGGATAGCCAGGAGGGCATTACATTCTCCATCTGAGGGAGAAAGGAGAAAGGATTTATTTCCTTAGAAGTCTGTGTGAGAGGAAAAGCTCAGAACGGATAGCACCTTTATGTGTGTGTGAAGACTCTGCAGAGGCGCAGAAGTCACAGAATTCCTTGAGGATTCAAAGGAAAAGCTCAGGAGGGTTAGTGCTTTAAGTGCACACGTAGCTGCAAGGAGTGCAGAGGCCAGAGAACTCTTTGAAGAGTTCGGGTTTCCCTAAAATCTCAGGAGGGATACCGTGTTTTTATATGCGCAGGCGAGAACTCAAGATTGTGGAGTTCGTAGAGGAAACAAAATTCAAGGCCGAGGGATTTGGGTTTTTTTGGAAATTCTTCCAAATCTGGGAACAAGGTGCATGTTCTGAAGGTGCACAACAACCGTTAGATCAGGCTGAGGAAAATATTTTGGACCATTGGATTTCCCACGTCCAGGAAGTAGCAGAGCGAGCGCACAGAAGGGATGGATCTGAACCGTCAGATCTTGAGCGAAAAACTGACAACCATCAGATCTGTTGAGAGTTGCACGAGGTTTAAACCTCGCGAGAAGAATCGAAAGTCCCAAAGGGGTTGATATCAGGATTTCGGCATTCGGGGGTTCGGGAGTCCAGAGGACGAAAGTCCAAGCACTCGACATCAGAAATAGCGAAAGGGCGAAAGAATTTGAGTCGTCTGTTGGAGAAAGGACACATGTCGCGAGATCACCCATATCGGGGATTCGAACATTGGAGGTCAGAGGAGGAAATCTTTCGATGTCACGAGTGGCGAAGCTGTGAGAGGATCACAACCATCCATCTGAGGAGGACAGGTGGTAGAGATCGAGAGATGTTGCGAACTCGGAGGTTCGCAAGGTGAGAGCCCAAAGGTCAGGTGCTCCAAGTCGTGAAGTTGCGAAATCGCGAGGAGTAGGGATAGCCATTAGATCCAGGTCATGGGAGGACCGTTGGATCAGAGCCCCATCGTATTTCGGCATTTCAGGAGTTTAGAGGTTGAGAGGACCTCGTCTCAACATCATAAGTCGCAAAGTCACGAGTTGCGACAAGGAGTATTGAGGAGTTCAAGATCTTGGCACTTTGGGTGTCGGGATACAAAGGAGGCATCGCTTGGGGGTGTGAAGTCGCGAAGTACGAAGATATGCATGAGGTACATGTGGCAGAACCACAAGGTGGGCCCTTGAGATAGACAGGCATACACACATCGCCAAGTGAGAGGAGTCAACACTCCGTTGACATCTTGCATCTCGGAGATTCGCGAGATAAGAGCATGGGAGTTCAACCTTTGAACTCACGAAGTCGCGAGTCATGATAGGAGCTAGCATTAATCCTAGCTGATGGTCACACGCGGAGGGCACTGACATAAGGGAGCCATACCCATATCGGTATCTCAGATATCGCGAGATTGGGAAGGAAGAGTTGAGAGCTTCGACTCACGAACTCACGAAGTCACGAAGTTATGACAAAGGATTCGGGTGAGCCCTTGGTCATAGCGTTGTGGTTGAACGGAGAGGAAGGAGCTCGCGCCTAGTGCTGTTTGCATAGGGGAGCTTCTGAAAAGGACCTATTGATCAAAATTTTGTGATTCCAGCAAGGAATCGAAAGAGCCGATTTGGCTAAGGGGGAAAAAGAATGATCCTCAAGACCGGGAGGTCAGCACAGAGGCTCTGTTGAGGCAGAGAGGTGGTGTCTGCATCAGTTTGGTATAAGAGCGGGACTTCACTTGTATATTTTAGGTGAAGCGAGGAAAAGAAAGACAGGGTTGCTAAAGACTTTGTGTCGATTGTTCGCAGGTAGGCAGCAATCAGGAAGACAGTCAGCAGTACTGTAGGAAGAGGCTGACACACTCAGATTTACAGGAGTGAGTAGCAGATTTTCCAAGAGGGTAGACAGAGACGGTAACATGGCTATTGAAGGCCATAGGTATGTTGGGAGGAAGAGAAAAGCAGAAAATCTTGTAGAAATAGATGAAGAGATCATTTATATAAGGGCTGAGATAGAAAATCTTGCATTGCGAATGCATCAGAAAGCCAAGTCAAGATGGGTATATGAATGGCCCATGAGGAAGGCAAAAGTAAAATGGCTAGTCAAGGAGTTGATGGCTAGAAGATAGCGTAGGTTGTTAAGAAGGTTGTTGAGGCATGCTGAAAACCTCAATGGACCAGAAGAGGAAGAGATGGTTCAGATATGTGAACCAGAGACTGGGAGAAATTTCAGTGAAGAGGATGAAATGGGATTGGCTGAAGATCTCAAGGACTGCCAGGAGGGCAGCCTAGAAATTCCCAATTGCCAGGTGGGCAAAGAGCTGATATCGCTGCAGGATCTCACAGACTGTCATGAGGACAGTCGGGGAATTTCACATTGCCAGGAGGGAAATGGATCGAGATCACTATGGGATCTCATAGACTGCTAGAAGGGCAACAAAAGGTTTCCAAATTTCCAGGTGGGCAAGGGAACAGAGATGGGATCAGTTGATTCCATAGACTGTCAGGAGGGCAGTAGAGATATCCCATATTTCTAGGTGGGCAGGGATGAACAGATGAGACTATCTGAGGGTCTCATAAATTCAGAGGTAAGTTTGGATCAGCAGATGCAAATGACAGAAGAGGAGGATCTGAGGAGACTTCCAATGATTGGGGGAATTGGGATATTCCTACCATTTTCCCAGGAGGAGGCAGAAATCTGCATTGCAGACGTTGAGGCAGAAACAACAGAAGAAGGACAGCTAGCTGAGACTGTCAGAGAAGCATTGGAGAAGACTTTGGGAGTTTCCCAAGCAGAAAGGGAAGATGAGCATTCTGAGGATTGTCTCATTTCTTTCAACCAGGAAGCTGCAGCACTGAAGTTGGCAGCAGAAGAAGCCGAAAAATAGGTAGGCAGTTTGATCACTCCATGGGAGATGGAGCTGAAGATTTTGGAGGATTGGATGAACAATCCAGAGCCAGCAGGAGAACTGGTAGAAGGTGAGTTGTTAGAAAAGGTGACTAAACAAGAGATCATCCAAAGGGAGACTGCAGAGTTTAATTATACAGCAGAGTGGACACTTAGTGCCACAGAAGAAGAAGATGAAGAATAAAGCATGGGAGATCACAGTGATTTGCCCATTTGTAGAAAAAATTTGTAGCTGAGGAGACTACATGAACAGTGCCATCCATTGGAGAAACTGGACAAAGTGATCAAGGAGATCAGGGAGCCGATGATCAGGTCAGCAGAAACTACTAGTAGGGAGAGGCTGAGCAAAAAAGAAGAAGCAGTAGAAACAACACAGAAGAAGCAGTAGCAACAGCAAGGCGATGGAGCAGATGAATAGCTCCAGAGAATGATTTGGGATCTAGGAGGATTTCCATAGCTGAGGGTGGAATCTCATGAGCAGGAGCTCATGATTTTTTCAGCTGAGGAGTATGATGCAGGAGCATCTCTCCACGTCAGCCAGCCAACCATCCAGTCACGTTAGCGAATTCAAATCGCATGTTGAAGAGAGGTGCAACCCTCATTTAAATTTTGATTGAATGTAATTAAATGTTTAGGTTGTTGAGCTAGGAAGCCGTGCCTTTGCACAGGCTATAGATAAGATAGGCCTTAAATGTTTTGTAAGGCTGAAATCTAGATCCGGATTGCAGACTAGACAACCCATTCAATGCAATTGAATAGGGTAGTTGAGGTAGGAGGGAAGATCTCGAAGAGCCCCCTTAGGTAAAAGATCAATAGCGATCTCATTTTGTAATGGTGATAGTGGAGTAGTTGAGTAGGAGAGGAGAGAATTTTGAGAAGGAGCTGAGACTTTGTAAAAGTCCGTGCTCAGGAACACCCTTGTAAATAGGAATTTTTCATTTAATATAAACAACAATTTTTCCTGCATGATTCTATGTTATGTGGATGTCTTGGTGTGTTCTATTTTATGTTGTGAATGTATACTATAAGTTTGCATTTGCAGGAGTGTGTTTGATTTTAGGTGAAGTTCTTTGAGTTTTCATGCCAGGAGGGCATGACAGAGTACTGCGGCATCTGAATACCGGTGCATAGGTGTACTTTTGAACTCTACGGGTTCAGGCAAAGACGTTCCAGGTGGGCACAGGAAATGGAATCATCAACTCAGAGGAAGACCTCAAGGTTGTTGAATACCTTGGAGGCAAGGTTGTGGAGAAGAACACAGTCGCAGATAGAAACTCTTGTGAATTCTGTGAAGCTCTGCCAAGTGGGCATTGAGAAGGTGAAAGGAGTGCACAGAAGATAAAGGAAATATGTTGTGAGTTCAACAGAAACCAAAATCACAAAGGATTATGAGAGCTCTGCCAAGAGGGCATTGAGCAGGTGCATATGGTGCACAGGAGAGGACAAAATTGTTGGATATTCTGTGAGAAGACACTCTGCCAGGAGGGCATTGAGTAGGTGTGTAGACAGGCACAAGAAGAGAACTCTGTTGAGTTCTGTGAATTAAGGAAGAGTCCAAAAAGAAGGATTTCCACAGGGTTATTGAACACCCTGAAGGACTCAGCAAGAGGTTGCTTGAGTGAAGGATAGCCAGGAGGGCATTATATTCTCCCTCTGAGGGAGAAAGGAGAAAGGATTTATTTCCTTAGAATTCTGGGTGAGAGGAAAAGATCAGAATGGATAGCACCTTTGTGTGCACGTGAAGACTCTGCAGAGGCGCAGAAGTCGCAAAATATCTTGAGGATTCAAAGGAAAAGCTCAAGAGGGTTAGTGCTTTAAGTGCACAGAGCGTAGCTACAAGGAGTGCAGAGGCCAGAGAACTCTTTGAAGTGTTTGGGGTTCCCTAAAATCTCAGGAGGGATACCGTGTTTTTATACGCGCAGGCGAGAACTCGAGATTGTGGAGTTCGCAGAGGAAACAGAATTCAAGGCCGAGGCCTTTGGGTTTTTTTGGAAATTCTTCCAAGTCTGGGAAGAAGGTGCATGTTCTGAAAGTGCACAACAACCATCAGATCAGGCTGAGGAAAATATTATAGACCGTCGGATTTCCCATGTCCAAGAAGTAGCAGAGCGAGCGCACAGAAGGGATGTATATGAACCATCAGATCTTGAGCGAAAACCTGACAACCATCAGATCTGTCGAGAGTTGCATGAAATTTAAACCTTGTGAGCAGAATCGAAAGTCACAAAGGGGTTGATATCAGGATTTCGATGTTCAGGGGTTCGGGAGTCCGGAGGACGAAAGTCCGGGCACTTGACATCAAAAATAGCAAAAGGGTGAAAGAATCTGAGTCGTTCGTTGGAGAAAGGACACGTGTCGCGAGATCACCCATATCGAGGATTCAGGCATTGGAGGTCAGAGGAGGAAATATTTCGACGTCGCGAGTGGAAAAGCCACGAGAGGATCGCAGCCATCAATCTGAGGAGGACAGGTGGCAGAGATCGAGAGATCTTGTGAACTTGGAGGTTCGCAATGTGAGAGCCCAAAGGTTGGGTGCTCTAAGTCGCGAAGTTGCAAAATCACGTGGAGCAGGGATAGATGTTGGATCCAGGTCGCGGGAGGACCGTTGGATCAGAGCCCCATCGCATTTTGGCGTTTCAAGAGTTCGACGGTTGAGAGGACCTTGTCTCGACATCAGAAGTCGCAAAGCCACAAGTTGCGACAAGGATTATTGACGAGTTCAGGATCTCGGCACTTCGGGTGTCAGGATACAAAGGAGGCATCACTTGGGGGAGTGAAGTTGCGAAGTGTGAAGATAGGCACGAGGGACACATGGCAGAACCACAAGGTGGGCCCATGAGATAGAGAGGTGGATAAGCATCGCCAAGTGAGAGGAGTTAACACTCCATTGACATCTCGCGTCTCAGAGATTCGCGGGATAAGATCATGGGAGTTCAACCTTTGAACTCACGAAGTCGCGAGTCGCAATAGGAGCTAGCATTAATCCTAGCTGGTGGTCATGCATGGAGGCCGCTAACATAAGGGATCCATACTCGTATCGGTATCTCGGGTATCACAATATTGGGAAGGAAGAGTCGAGAGCTTCGACTCACGAACTCGCGAAGTTGCAACAAAGGATTCGGGTGAGCCCTTGGTCATAGCGCTATGGTCACACAAAGAGGAAGGAGCTCGCGCCTAGTGTTGTTCACACAGGGGAGCTTCTGAAAAGGACCTGTGGATAAGAAATTTGTGATTCCAGTAGGGAATCGAGAGAGCCGATTCGGCTCAGGGAGAAAAATAACGATCCTCAAGACCGGGAGGTCAGCGTAGAGGCTTTGTCGAGGTAGAGAGGTGGCGTCTGCATCACATGCAATCAAAAAGAAATTATGGATCAATAGTATAATGAGACTACAACATAAGGATGGGACATAAACCTATTTAGTGACATCCCTTACTATGTAAATCCTATTAATTGTGATAATCCATGTTTCAAAATTATGAAGATACCTTAGATATATGAATAAAGAGATCTTATGTTATGACATTTAAATTCTCATGCAAGTATTTTTATCTACGATAATAGATGGGATAAGAAGTTGTATAATTACATGCTTAAATAATCCTTTGATTTTTCAACTATGGAATAAAATTGGGGTGCAGGAGCCGACGGAATTGGAAGAGTGGACTATATCAGTTGGTTCAAATGAGGTAATCAAATTGTTTTTAGCTAAATTTACTTCCTATTTATCTTCAAATACTGGCATTATGGTTTTTGGAGTAAATATCGATTTTGTTGTAATCCATATGTTAATAGTTGGGGTCAGGTGATGGGTTTTCTAAGAGATTGTAAGGTTTATAACACTTATTTAAATGACTTCTTCAAAGCCGACCTTAATGTGAGTATGTTGATGATATTAGTGGAAGCATCTTGCAATTTAATTGAAAAGATAGATATGTATCCCATAATCCAATTTATTCCTCTGTATATATTTTGGTACTACAAACTGAGATTATCGTGCCCTTCTGTGAAGTACTTGACTGCGGTGGACATGGAGACAAATGGAATCTCACTAAAGGAGCTTCTGATAAAATTTTTGATTGAAGACCATAAGTCTCGTAGCAACAACAAGGTCACCGTTTGAAAAAATGAGAGAAGCCTAAAAAGATGAACTACTTACGATATTGAACACATAATTGTAGGAATGCATGCACATTCTTAGGAACATGCATGCATTCCAATCCTATATGTTTGGCAAGACCTAAACCTCCAATTAGCATGCCACATATGTTCGTTAGTAGGAACCCACACGCATTCTTAAGGACATGTGTGCGTTCTTGAGAATGTGTGTGTGTTCCTATGGTTCCCAGCTTTTAAGGGACCGTGGGCGTGTTTTGTGCTGATTTTCACATTGTGCTCATGATTTTACCAATTGGAGCAAGCAAAGGAGACTAATAGAGGAGGAGAAAAACCTGGGATCTTTCCACTATGTCCATTGCAAGAAAGATATGGTTTATTTGTTGTCATTTCCTCTCGGCTTTGCAAAAAATACAAAAAAATTAGTCATGGGTTATGGATGTAAATCAAATGATATTGAACACTTATTAGTTAGGTTCACTACACATAATTGATACTTGAATGCAAATCTCTAAAAAATTCACAAATATTGTATATCTTTTTCTTAAGTTCATTGTAAAGATAATGCATAGTTTTTCTTTGTTTTACACTAAATTATGTTAATGATTTTGTTAGGATAAAATAAAATTGTTGTTTGTAATACCTTTGTCATAATTCCACTTATTAAATTTCCTTTTTAAAATGCAATATATATTATAAAATGGAACCCAAAGATAATGTAAACCTCCGACCAACAGACCAAGGTGAGGAAAACCCCAACCCACCATAACCACCCAACTTAAACAACCACATTAATGAGGGGTTGGACACATTAAGAACACTTGTAAATAAATTAAGGGGAATGAGAGAACCAAGCAGAGATTCCTTGGCCACTTCTTTGGACGTCATTTTGAGGTCCATTTCAAGTTCCCAAGGGCACTTGACTTCTATTTTTGAATATAGGGAAAGAAATTTGTTTGAGTATTACAACTCTAGATTGGATAGAAAGCAAGTTGGAGACTTGGGTATATCAAAATTACAATTGATACCTATTTTTATTGATCCTCGATCTCAGCAACAACCACCTGTGACCAAGAAACACATTTTCATTGAAGGTCAAAATACTATGTGCACATGAATTATTATAAATATTCATGAAAAGGAAATTAATTTAGTGTGAGAATCCACCTCACATTTGGTTTCCTATTTTTTAGGGGAGGTTGAGGATATCATAGATGGTTGAAACAATTCCTCATTAAAATCCTTGAGAGATATTTCCTCCCTAAAATCCTTAAGATATTTTCTCCCTAAATATCTTGGAGATCCTATTTTAGTGGATCTAATGAGTGATCCTCTCCATGGTGGTTAAGCCTCCAAATCCTATATAATGAGGGATTTCCATGGAGAAGATGAAGGCATATTAGAGGTATCAAACTTATGGTCTTGGGAGAAATATTTTGGATATGAAACCTATGATCTTGGGACCATCGTGAAAGGGATGGACAAATAGTACTTGGAGAGGCTACTGTAACTACATCTACATATTGTAAGTGTCTTTTTAATGTCCTCATTAATATATGCTTGGCCTACTTCCTTCAAGTTTGTGTATTATTGCATATTCTTGTCTATTATGGATGAATTTGGTTTAAGCTAATCTTTATAGAGTAGGAATTATTTGTTTTCTTCGTTTTCCATTGAATTGTAGATATCGTGTCATGCTAAGGAGATTGGAGATCAAGTTCAGATTGGATTAAGCGAGGACAAACTTCAGAAAAAGGTACATCATACTTTATTCATTTTTTCTCTTTGACTAGTTTAACTACATTTAAAGGAATGTTAGTGTACAATGTTATCATATTTCTATATTGGTAATAGGGGTCTAGGATCCAAGAGGATATTCACCTGTCCGCAGGGGAATTTTCCTACAACAGAAATTGGCGACTCCCGAGCTCTAATATTCACACATTGAAAAGTTGGCTCTGGAAGCCGTCATTGTCATCTAGATATTTTTCCACTAAATCCTATTACGCACTAGCAAGGTCATTGAGGATTTGAAAACCATGTAACATACCCTTACACATCAAGTCATTGGGGGAAAATATTCCAAATGGATCATTATTCTTCAAGAATTCGATCTCGAGTTTGCCAAATCAAAAGCTAAAAAATCGTTGGTTTTTGCAGAACTAATATGTGATCTTCCCTATGCTGATGAAGATATTGAGCCCAATGATTCTCTTCCCAATGAATATTTTTTCCTCATTAGCATGTTAGAATCTTGGTATGGAGATATTCTTATCTATCTCCAAACCCAACATTTCTAGCCCGATATTTCTCGTGACGAACATCGTCATATCTGCCACCATTAGAAACACTACCTTATCATCGGGGACACTTTGTACCATTGTGGTATTGATACTATATTATGACGTTGTTTAACCCACGATGAGGTTGAACACGTTTTGAATGATTGTCACCTTGGAGCTTGTGGCGGTCATATTTCTGGGATGGCTACAGCCCAAAAAATCTTACGTGTCGGTTATTTTTGGACCTCCATATTCAAAGATTGTATCGAGGTTGTCAAACGATGCCCACCCTATCAAGTTTTCAGAAAAAAGGAATGTGCCCACCATGCTCCTCTGCATCCCATTTTAGCCATCGACCCTTTTCCAAATGGGGCATTGATTTTATGCAATGTAAGACTACCTTAACCTAGGGGCATAGTTATATCATTATTGTTGTTGATTATTTCACTAAATGGGTTGAGGATATGCCTACATTTCTTAATGATGGTTGCATTGCAACACTCTTTGTTTTTAACCACATCATCACTCACTTTGGTGTACCACAAGCCATTGTCACTGATCATGGCTCACATTTTCAGAACCATATGATGGGTGAGTTTCACGTCAAGTTGGGTTTTCGCCATGGAAACTCATCCCCCTACTATCCTCAAGAAAATGGACAAGTTGAAGCTACATAAAAAAGTCCTAATTATCATTCTCCAATGCATGGTGGGGACAAACAAAACCTCTTGGCACCTACAACTTTTCTCCGCACTCTGCCCCTACCGCACTTCAGTGAAAAATGAAACTAGATTCACTCCATTCCAGTTGGTATATGGCGTAGAAGCAGTGTTACCAATCGAGTGTGAGATCCCTTCATTGAAACTCACTGTGGAAGTCCTGCCTCATACCTCTGCTGAAGAGGAACGATTCTTGTATTTAACCAAGTTGGCCGAAACACATTGCGATGTTTCTCTCATTAATGAGACATACCAGAAATGAATGAAGAGTGAATATGACAAATCCATTTAACCTCGTTCTTTTGCAGAAGGAGACTTAGTCCTCGTTTATGACCAATCTCACGATAAGTTGGGGACAAGGAAGTTATAACCACAAGGCATGGACCTTATATCATAAAATGTGTATTACATAGAGGTTCCTACAAGTTAGTCGACTACGATGGAATATCTCTTGGTGAGCCCCAAAATGGGCTTTACCTCAATAATTACTATGCATAGAACATATAGCATGTGTGATTTGTACACTATTGTAAAATATACTTTTGATTTGGTGTGTCTTTTATCTATCATGTACGAGTTTTGTCTTAGTTACTTATACTTTGTCTTGTGGTTTCCTGCATAGATGACATCTCCCTTTCCTATCTTTTTTGGGTTTGAAGATGGTGCTAGTCGACACACCCACAACATTGCTTCTACAACTTGGGTCATTTAACACTCTAGTGAGTTGGTGAGTATGGGAGGAATTTTCCTAGGATCGACAATCAATAACGTGGAAGAATATCATGTCATCATCATACTCTTAATTGAATCCTCCTCTCCAGGTATAACTCATCTGATTATTAACCTAGACTCTCAACTCATGGTCTATCGGCTTAATCGAGATTACGCCTTTCACAAACCTATCTTCTTACGTATCCACCTAAGAGTTCGTCATCTCAAAAGATCGTTTGAATTTATACAATATAGACATATACCCAGAAAACTCAACACAACGTCGGATTCATTATCTAATTACATATTGGATCATTATATTGCACATAGATAAAACATTTTTAAAAATACATGGATTGCATGTACACTAAAGCATCACATAAGATAAATTGTTACATCAATAGGGACCACAAAAATCAGATATATATATATATATATAGATTCGTGAGAGAAATTTTTTTTTTTTAAAATATATCATCAAAAGGTACATAATAGGGAAAAACAATATGGTCCCTCATGCCAACGATATTATCATGAAAGACTACAAAATATGTTTAGGATCCTTGTCATCCTCCTATATCACATTGTGCTCTGTGAAGGAGACTACTGCATGAGCCTATTATCGAAGCAAGTGGTTCAGAATCTCAGAAACTCCAACTGTATGTCTCTACAAATGGAGAGGCACGTCTTGCCTCCTAAGAGGTGGGACACCCATGGTCAAACCTTAGAGTTTCCTCTCAAACTCCTGAAGTCCTCCCATTGCAACCTCATGCTCTATTATTACCTGCGTGTCTCCACGACACCCCAGTGCTCGCATCTCCATTGGATGTGATACGCCTCTATTTGCATGATGAAAGAAAAACATATTTAGATCCCTCATTGTACACATAAAAAACATATAAAATATAAAAACAAAAATACATGACAAGGTTTAGTTTCATGCTTGATGCATCCAACTAAATGCCCTTGGGGAGCACCAAGTTTTCACTACCTCGAAAGTCCACTCCAGCATAAGGAAAATCCTCAATGACAACTAGATGTCTCCTCCACCAAGTGGAGAAATCAATTGTAAATCTAAATGTTGAGGGCTCGTTCTTGAATCTCGGGGATAAACTGTTCCATCTCTCCATTCGTGTCTCAGTCACAGGTCGTGCTATCAATGCAACCTGTGGCTGCATCTGGGGGAATCACTCCAAAAAGAAAGAAACTAGGAAAGAGCCATATCCAAACTGCTTCTTCATACCTGTCTTGCACTTCAAGATATGTTCCTTCACATTCCGAAGGAACCATGTGCTCCAATTAAATAACCTGGGCTCTAAACATTGTAAAGAATATGACATCTGGGATTTCGAAGCTGAATGAGAGATGGTAGTACCCACCAATTTGGTGATAGAAAATAGAATCGATCTAAGTGCAAAATCCCTCACATATTTGATCACGATTCTCCCACTGACCAATTGAAATCCTGGTATACAGTGCTCAACAACATATGCCTCAATTGACTGAGGAGTTTCCCGATTTCCAGACAAAAGGATAGGAGCCCCTCTCCTTGATAGGACTATAAAAAAGTACACATCGTCAAGCTCAATCTCAAGCATGTGTGGCCCAATGAAAAATTATTGTTCGACATCATCCCACAAACCGATCAGGTACTCAAGTAATAGTACCTCTTTCCTCATATTCTAGAGTTTAAAGTACTTTAGTAGAGAAAAATTTCACCAAGTTTTCTTTGCTTGAGTGATTTGTAAAGAGACAATGTCATCGAAATCGTGTTCACGTTCTTTCCACTCTATCATGGCTATATGATCTATGTAATCTGAAAATACAACCAATTAAACATATTTAGTCAACTTTTTATGGTAGAAAATTGTGTCTATTTAGCCCAAAATGCAAAAAAAAAATTGGTTCTACACTAGCTCTCCCTTAATTTTACCCATAGAGCACTATCTCTCCCTATTCATGTGCACCAGGGCATTGATATCTCGATCGATTCTCCCCTCATCCCTTTCAGAGAGAGTCAATATAGTTCGGTGCCTAAGGCTTCTCAAGGAGCCCATAACACCCTAAATATAATCGAAAACACAAAATTAAACCATAAAAAATGATTGGAAAAGAACGGTGACCAACCTAGTCTAAACATAATAGAAAATGGTTGACCAAAACTTCCATACTGATAGCTCAAAAATCACCCTCCAAAGGTGGAAAATTCCAAAGCTAGAAGAATTTGGTAAAAATCAATTGGTAAATAAAATTAACCTATTTTACTATTTTATAGGGTTGATGTTTTCTATTTCTCACTAATATAATGTTTTCTGGGGTTTTTTAATCTTTTTGAGTCACTAATGCTTTGGGCCCAGAACTGTCTATACTTGCAAGTTTTTAAGCAATATCTTTTTGAAAACCTTGTGACACTAACAAGCATAATATTTGTTCTTTCTCGCACTCAAAAAAACATGAGAATGTAACTAAGTACACTTTTATCGTTTTTTCGAACTCGTAAAGGTTATATGAAAAAGGAACCCCTTGGAGTTTTCTTTAAGCTCTTTTCAGGCTCTCTAAACATGAAAAGATTGTTGAGTGATCTTGCTTCCTTTCACACGCATTAAAATGTTTTAAAGGGAATATTTTGAGTGGTAGTTTATCTCTTTTTCGGCCTCGCGAGACTAAAATTATGAAAAAGGAAAACCTTGGAGTTGTCTTTAAGTTCTTTTCAGACTCTCTAAACATGAAAAACCACCGAGGTTTCCTTCTCTAGACTTGCTAAACTACACATTGAAGGACCCATATGGAAACGAACCCTTATTTCTTCCATTTTTTAAAATAAAGTAAGAGGAACTTACCGAAGGTGAGTTATATCGAGCATGTGTTACCCTCCTTGAGCTCGTTAAATGAAAAAGAGGTACTCATCTATCTGGGTGGGGGAAAAATTGAAGGAAGTGGGTCGAGTTTTTTATAATCCTTTATGGCAGCTTTTGTCTCCCTTGAACATGGCACCTGTTTGCGTCTCATCTTATAGTTGGTTAATCTGCTTGTATTTGAGTCATACTAATTCCACGTGTGACCATACTTTTTTGTCTAGTCGAAGAGTTCTCTTATTGTCTTCACATTACATTCTTGGTACCCGTCGAGTCAATGTTGCCAAGTCAGTTGTCGTGCCTCTTCATTTTCAAGGGAATTTTCACTTCAAACCATCCATTTGCAGCATTTCCAGCTTCCATTTCCTCTATCAGTCCATACTCATTTGATTCAGCATATTAAATCACTTTCTTATGTCAATTTTGTGTTTATTATGGGGGATACATCAAGGCCCTCCTTCGATGAGTCTTTTCCTATCGAATTCAACACATCATTCGGGAATTAGACTTAGAAACCTGTTAGTTCCTTGGGACCTGCATGCCTTAATGCCAGGCTTCCTCACTTCTGACAATAGGTTTACATCATTGACCTATGATCGAATGATTCCATGAATGTTCAACTTCATCTCATGTATTCACATTCATTGGATTTTAATAACGTACCTTGGGAGTCATTGACATCACTGGTGATTTCCCTCACACTTGTTAACGATTTACCTCAATGACCAGTAATAAAGTGGTTTCTACCATGTTCAACATCAAAACATCTATTCACATGGCTAGATTCGTACCACATCGGGATTGGGACGAATACCCTAGGTTGAGCGTTCACTTTGTTATCTTATTTTCCCAGGCTACGAAGGATATCATTTGAGCATGTTGATATATATACTGTCACATAGATCCACATTGTATTGGTCTGTGTCTATGTTTTATCATATCATGGCTCCATTGTGTATTTTTTGTGGCTATGGTCAGTTCATGTCATGGAGGTATGGATCCAAATTATATCTCTGGTGTCCATATCCTTAATCAATATTTTTCATGGATCCGTAGTGTATTGTTCAATGACCATGATTTGAGTCATATCGTATTCCGATCATAGGTCTACATGCCTCGGAAATGGAACATATATTAATATTGTTTGATTTTGCAGATTCTTCCAGGTTCTCCAATTCCATGCCCTTGCATTGACGAATTGTAAAGTGTTTCGACCATCAATTTGTCTTCTAGCCTCACACTTTATGGGGCATACTATTATGCATCAAATTTCCACACCTAGGTACCTCGCCCTAAGTGTTGCAAGTGTTGTAAAAGTGTGATATGTACCTTTCTAAGTGTTGCATACACTTCGACACCATGAAATAACATATGTCACAATCCCTAGTCAATGTGGAGGAAAAATATATTATATGAAGGTAAAAATACTATGTGCACATGAATTATTATTAATATTCATGAAAATGAAATTAATTTAGTGTGAGAACCCATCTCACATTTGGTTTCTTTTTTTTTTAGTGGAGGTTGAGGATCTCATGGATGGTTGAAATATTTCCTCCTTAAACTCCTTGAGAGATGTTTCCTCCCTAAAATACTTAAGAGATATTTTCTCCCTAAATATCTTGGAGATCCCATTTTAGTGGATCTGATGAGTGATCCTCTCCATGGTGGTTAAGCCTACAAATCCTATATAATGAGGGATTTCCATGGAGAAGATGAAGGCATATTAGGGGTATCAAACTTACGGTCTTGGGAGAAAGATTTTGGATATCAAACCTATGACCTTGGGAGCATCATGCAAGGGATGGACGAAGAGGACTTGGAGAGGCTTGTGCAACTACATCTACATATTACAAGTGTCTTTTTAATTTTCTCATTAATATATCCTTGGCCCATTTCCTTCAAGTTTGTGAATTATTGAATATTCTTGTCTATTATGGATGAATTTGGTTTAAACCAATCTTGATAGAGTAGGAAGTATTTGTTTTATTCGTTTTCCATTGAATTGCAGATATCATGTCATGCTAAGGATCTTGGAGATCAAGTTCATATTTGATTAAGCGAGGACAAGCTTCAGAAAAAAGGTACATCATACTTTCTTCCTTTTTTCTCTTTGACTAGTTTAACTACATTTAAGGGAATGTTAGTGTCCAATGTTATCATCTTTCTTTCTTAGTAATAGGGGTATAGGATCTAAGAGGATATTCACCTGTCCATAGGGGAATTTTCCTACAACACCCTCCCCAAAATGTATTGGGTACTTTTGATTCATCAAGCATGGCCCTACCAGTTTCTTGAATTGTTCTGTTCATCATTTCTAAAACTCCATTCTCCTGAGGAGTTCCTCCAACAGAAAATTGTCTCTTGATCCCATGTTTTTCATGATAACTATTGAATTCATTAGTTGTGAATTCTATTGTACTATGTTGTCATTGATGTCAAAGGGTTGATGTAAATTATTTTCATAGTGATGTGTTTGTATCATTGATATATTGATTATTGGTTATATGATCATTGATGTAATTGTTTTCAAAGGGTTGATATCAAGTGGTGTCATAATGATGTGTTGATATTAAAGGGAGTTATATCATTGATGTCATGTCTCGGTTGATAGGAAGAACCAAATGGATAAACTCCAAAGAAGTCCCCTTATGGTGAAATCCCTCACTAGAAGATGCTATGATGCAAGAGCATCATCTTCAAAGTAAAAAATGCAAGCATGGAGGCAAAGAAATGACATCTCAGCATCACAGAGTTTCAAATCAACAATTAACTCAAAATTAAATCGAGTTGTTGAGATATTTTGAAAACAACATTTTTAAATATGTCGTGTTTGTAAAGTCGTATAGGACAATAAGGGGTTGTATATATAGAGTGTTGACTCTTATCTGGTAATAACTGTTAGTTATTGTAATAGGACAAAGTAGGTAACCTCTATGACTTGATAGGATAGGTTGTAGACAAGACAATGAGATCTCATGGAGAAAGTCCTTAGATAGTTTGTTGTTGCATTGTAAAAGTATTATGAGATAGGAAGAGAGAGAGTAGAGAAGAATAGAGTAGGAGGAAGACAAAGTGGAGAATTGCAACAATACGTAATTTGTTTCATGAATGAATAGAATAGACAAAATTGTCCCAAATCTTGAACTGTGTTAATTTTAATGTGCAATTGAATGAATGTTGCGTTCTGTGTATGTCGTTCATTTCATTCCATTCATGTATGATTGTTAAGAAGTTGATCATGTGAGTTTGTGACGAAACTGGATAAGTTTCAATTGTTTCTCTTCTAAAACTCGTATGCAAGGTGTGCATCTCGAATGCAAGGAGTGCATCAACTTAGTCTTAGATTGATTCAAAAGAGTTCAGATAGAGAGTAGAGGAAACTTAGACTAGGTGCAAGGAGTGCACAACTTCAGGAAGCGACCAAGCATCGAATAACTATAACAGAGGAATGCCAAGAGGGCGAGAGGAATTTCTTTTCAAGAAATCCTTCGAATTGAGTTATCGAAATCCTCGAATGCAAGGAGTGCATGGGAAGTAGAAATCCTTTAAGGATAAAGCTCAGAAGGGATAACACTTTTCATAAGTGTTGACGATATCCAAGAGTCGGAATCGTAGGAGTAGCAAAGGTTGAAACCTTTGAAGATTGAGAAATCTTCTAAGTCGGAAGAAATTAGAAGATCATGAGGAGGAACAACAGTGGTCGTTGGATAACAGTGTAAAGGATCAACAATAGTCTGATCATATCAAGGTGCACGAGCCTTAGCGCTTTGCACAAACAAGAGAGAGACCTCACCAAGGTTTGAGAATTGAGATTTCTGAAGTCTGGAGAGTCAAAAATCGGAAGTAAATCTCAATCGTCTAATTAGCCGAATTGAATCTGAATTGTCATATCATCCAAAGTAAACCTCAAGCATCGAATATACCAAGTGAATCGGAGTCGTCAGATACCGTGATTTTAGGAGGAGGCAAGTTTGAGACATGAGACTCCTGAAGCGCGAAGAGCCGGAGAGCCGAAGAAAATATCAATTGTCCCATCAACTGAAGTGAATCTGAATCATCAGATCGTCTGAAGTAAATCTCATGCATCGGATCATCCAAAGTGAATCTGAGTCATTAGAGTTTAGAAGGGACATGGCATGAATCTATGGACTCTGTGTAAAGTCTCAAAGTAATTCATAGCCGTCAGATCCAGAGGAGACATGGCGTGAATCTGTGGACTCCAAGTAAAGTCCCGAAGTAATTCATAGACATAAGATCTAGTGGATAGGTGGAAAAAATCTATGGAATCTGGGTAAAGACCTGAAGTAATCCTCAATCTTGATCGTCAAATCAAGTGGACATGCGTCAGTGGATTATAGCCTTTGGATAAAATAAATTGGGAAAAAGGGTGAAGTTTGAGATTTGAGATCTCAGAAGTCTGAAACCCGAAGGTGATCTCGACCGTTGATCGAGAAGAGGGCCACAGGACCGTTAATCCTAGTTGAAAGGTCAAACACCCACAGTAGAAGTAGGCCCATTGATTGAGCAGGATAGGTTTCTGCGGATCATCATCTCTGGAAGATTGAAGTATGGGGGAAATTAGGGTTTGAGACTTGAAAAGTACGAAGTCCAGAATCATGAAAGAGATCACATTCGTTGATTCAAAAGAGGTAGATTTGGTCCATAGATTTGGAAAGGGCAGATCTGAACTGCCAGTTTAGAAGTACCATCAATATCGAGAGATCGACGGTCCCATAGAATTGTGAGGACGGGAGTTATGTGAACTTGAAAACCTTGAGAGCGGGCCGCAATCCAGACCATGGTTTTGGAAAGAGGACACATGGAGGCTCGAGGAGAATTGCAGGATGAAAAGTAGTTTGATTCAAACCGCCTTTGGCTGCGCCTGCAATCATGTGGTCATGTGTGGTCATTGAACAAGGTCACATCAAGAGGGGTTTATTAGAAAATGATCTAATGCCCAATACTCAGAGATTCTGTAGGAGAGTGAGAGGGAAGATTGCGAGTTCTATTAGACCTGCACTGGGAAGTCGAAAAGGACTATGTTTAGATACATAAGGAGACAATTAAGGTTTCAGAGGGTGAGTTGACTCAAGAATCATATATCCTTGACTGAAAGGTCATGCATCCCTACGGGGAAGTAGGGGGGCTGCATCAGGTGGTATCAAAGTTGAGATTGAGTTTGTTTCAAGATAGAAAACAAAGGATAAAGGAGGCAAATTGATATCAATTGTGGTGTCAAAAATTTAATTTCTATTTGTAGGCACCAGAAGGTGACTCAGTGAAAGCATGCCACCTAGAAGACATAGAGAGAATGCAGAAATAGAAGAAGAAATGAGGTGACTCTGAATGATATTGGACGCCATGGAAACATCATAGAGAAGAGCACCAGACGCTAGAGATATCAGTGAAGCTGAGAGAGGTTGAAGAAAATGTAGCAGAGAATGTTGCACAAGAACGCTTATTGAAAGTTGTTTCAAGAATGGGAGCCAGAGCAAGGATAGAGGTACCAATGTATGAAGACAATTTAGAAGTTGAAGAATTGTTGGATTGGGTACATGATATGGACAAATACTTCGATTACGAGGATATCAAAAAAGACAAGATGGTGAAGCATGCAATGATAAGACTAAAAGGTCATGGAACACTATGGTGGGATGAACTGCAAGCTGAACGCATGAGAAAAGATAAGAAGAAAATTAAGAGCTGGGATAGGATGGTAGACAAGATGAAATCCAAATTTATCCCAAAGGACTATCAAATCAATTTGTTCAGAAGATTGTAGAACCTGAGACAAAAGAGCTTATAAGTGAAGGAGTACACTAAGGAATTTTATAGACTACACATCAGGGTTGGACAGAAAGAGAATGAATATGAAAAAACAACTAGGTATGCCAATGGAATCAGATATGAAATATAAGAGGATATCAACATGATGTATGTTAGTAAAGTCGAGGATGCTTATCAAGAATAATTGAAAGCTGAAGAAAAATTTGCTAGGAAACAAAGCCAACAAAACAAAGGAGGAAATTCAAGTAGAGGTAAGGGAACGAACAAAGAGAAGTTCCAGAAGCCGAATCATGAAGCTGGAAAAAAACATAGTCACCATGAGAAAGGTGGAAGTTCTAAGGAAGGACAACATGGAGGAAGAATATATTTTTCTAGAGGATGAGGAAGATCCAAAGGAGGTGAAGTTAGATGTTATGCCTATGGAAAACTAGGGCACAAGTCTTGGTAATGTCCCGAGAGAAAGAAATAAGGAGGAGGTGAAGCACACATTGTTAAAGAACATAAGCATGTGGAAGAAGAAGCAACATAAGGAGGAAATAACCTCATGATGAGGAAAAATATTCTTAAACCAGAGAAGGAGGTAGAGGAACCAATTCAGTGAATAAGTCTGTTTAGAACTGCTTGCAAGATGAAAGATAGAGTTTGCAAGATGATCGTAGACAGTGGGATCACTAACAATCTAATATCCACAGATATGGTGGAGAAACTGGAGCTGAAGACAACTGCACATCCAAACCCATACAAGGTATTATGGTTGCAGAAAGGACATCAAGTAATGGTAAGTCAACAATGCCAAGTTGAATTTAAAATAGGAGGTTATAGGGATGAAATGTTATGTGATGTAATTCCTATGGATGTCTATCATATTTTATTGGGGATACCATGGAAGATTGATAAAAACGTTATTCATGATAGAAGAAAGAATACCTATACCTTAGAAAAGAATGGTAGGACACATATGTTGTTACCGATAGAAGAAAAAGAGAAAAAGAGGGAAGCTAGTTCAGGTATACTTCTCATGAGTGGGAAGGAACTATTGAATGAAATCAAGAAGGAAAAAGAAATAAAGTTTGATGTAGTGAGGAAGCCTAGAGTTATCCTTACAAATACTTCCATGGAAGATTTACCTGAAGAAATCCAGGAACTATTAGAAAACTTTGTTGACATAGTAGTGGATGAGTTACCTCAGTCATTGCCACCCATTAGGAGTATAATCCATCATATTGACCTTATTCCAGGAGCTAGTTTACCAAACAAATCAACTTATAGTTTGACACCTAGAGAGAATGAGGAAGTCAAAAATCAAGTCCAGGAGTTGTTGGATAAAGTTTTAGTCAGGGAGAGCCTAAGCCCATGCACAGTACCAACTGTGTTAAGTCCAAATTAGGATGGAGGATGGAGAATGTGTACAGATTCCAGAGCCATCAACAAGATAACCATTAGTTATAGATTCCCTTTACCGAGGATGGATGATTTGATGGATTTTTTGAGTGAAGCAAGATATTTTTCCAAGATAGACTTGAAGAGTGCATATCATCAAATAAGAATGAGAGAGGGAGATGAATGAAAAACAACATTCAAGACAAATGAAGGATTGTTTGAATGGATGGTCATGCCATTTGTGTTGACAAATGCACCAAGCACATTTATGAGATTAATGAATGAAGTATTGAAAGACTTCATAGGCAAATTTGTCATAGTATATCTAGATGACATAATAATCTTCAATAATACATAAAGAGAACACTTAAGACATATGCCATTAGTGATGGAAAAGTTACAGTAGGAAACATTGCTGATAAATCTGAAGAAAAGTTCTTTTTTGAAGACATAACTCATATACTTGGGTTTTTTGATATCTTCAAATGAATTAAATATGGATCCATAAAAGGCGAGAGCAATCAAATAATGGCCATCTCCCTGCAACATATTTGAGGTAAGAAATTTTTATGGGTTAGCGATGTTTTATAGAAATTTTATCAGAAATTTTAGTGGTATATGTGCACCCATGCTGGACACTATGAAGAAGAAACACAAGTCTTTCAGTTGGACAGAGGAAGATGAAAAAAGTTTCAAAGTGTTGAAGGAGAAGATCACAGAACAACCAATTATGGTCTTACCAGATTTTGGAAAAAAAATTCAAGTAAGATGTGATGTAAGTAGATTAGCTATTGGAGCAGTCTTGAGTCAGGATAATAGGCCAGTTGCTTATTTCAGTGAGAAGTTGAATGACACCAAGAAGAAGTATTCCACATATGACAAAGAATTTTATGAAGTGATTCAAGCTTTGAAGAAGTGGAGACACTATCTATTTCCTAAAGAATTTTTCTTGTACAGTGGTTGTTGATACTGAGAGGGGGGTGAATCAGTATCAAGTATAATTTAGAAACCTTTTTCAACTTATACTTAAACCATTCAATTATATCCAATGAGAAATGAACAATAGTATAAGAGTTACACTAATACACCACAATACACCATGCACAATATATGAGAAATAATCAATAGTTTTTGTTCAAGGGAAGTAAT